>JAODAL010033043.1:0-46073 GCA_025379985.1 Phyllomedusa bahiana | reverse complement strand
CTACCCACTGAAAAATTTTGGGGTGGAGGCCTCATGTTTTGGGGCTGTGTGGCCAATGCCGACAGGAACAACCTACAGCAATTCTTCAAATAATGTACAAAACATGATGAATTTGAATTTACCCCCGGGGATGGGGATTTTTTCAGCAAGACAATGATCCCAAACACAGCCCAAAACTACTCAGGCATTCATCGGGGAACAATTAAAAATGTTCTGAATGCCATCCCTCCCCAGACCTAATATCATTGAACACGTGGATACTTTGAAGCGGGCTGTCCATCCGGGCGACCTCAAAACTTAACTGAATTTAAAAATTGTTTTGTAAAGGGGAATTTTCAAAAATACCTTCACCCCCGGGAACTGATTAAAAGCTACAAAAAACGACAAGGGGCTGTTATTTTTTTGCAAAAGGGGGATCTACAAATATTAATGTCCTTTCTGTTGGGTGCCCATACTTTTGCCCCGGGGCAAATTTTGGTTTAATGCATTTGCACATTGGATAGACAAAAAACCCTCATTTCATTCCGAAATATTACTGTTCCATCATTTTTAATATATCAAACTGAAATGGCTGTTGCAAATCCCAAATATTTAAACAAAAATATTAAGTTTAATAGGGTCCCCCAAAAATTTTTATAAATTTTTATATATATTAAAATTTTTTTTTTTTTTTCCGTGGGATTGCCTAATGTCCCCTGGCAATCAGCCTTTACCTTGCTTCACTCCAAACATATCCTGGATGTAAAGCATTTTGGCTGCACCCAAAAAGATCCCCCCCACAAACTCACTAAGCCTGCCATTTCTCCCAACCCCTAGCTGTCAAAATTTTAAAAACGGGCGGGTAAGGAAAATTTAACCCTTGATTTTTTTCAGGGCCCAAAAACTCAACCTAATTCTCTGGATTCAGAGCGAAATCTCCCACAAAACCCTTTTATGTCCAATTTTGCACAAGATCCTCATAAAAAATACCCCGCAACAAAAAAAAATGTTTCTATCAAACTTTTTTAAACCAGGCAACCTTTATTTTCTGGGAGAGGACATCCCCTTCTTGGATATCTCTGTTGGGTTTTTTAGAGTCGTATAACCTCCTTTGTTTTTTTGCTCTTCAATATCAACACTTTTTGGGTTTAAATCCTGTTTTGAAGTCCAGGCGAATAAAAAAACACACAATATGACAAAAAAAAAAAAATGAACAGATGAATTTCTGCTTATACTCTTCTCAGTCACAACTAGGTCTTAAAAAAGACCATCACATTCAGGGAAACCTCAAGAAGTAACAGAAGACTGAAATATTAACATTTTCTCAAAGTAAAATGTCAACTTTTTTTTTTTTTTTTAAACTGTAATATAATAAAGGCCTTGACTCTTTAAAACAAAAAGGGAAACTGAAGACTAAGGGGGACATGTATAAACGGGGCTGCGCCAAAAGTCGGGTGCATTTTCAGCCCAACAGACACAGCCATGTTCGCCTTACTGAAATCCCTCCCGTACGCCAGTAGCAGGCGCATTAAAGAGCGCAGGCGGCACTTTGTAATGCTCCTGATTTCGGGGGGCGCACTAGAGCCCTACGGAGCTATAGATTTATAGCTTCGCTATGGCAATTCTAGGCGCATTACTGCTGGAACAGGTATATCACTTTCAAAGTGGTTTACCTGAACCAGAAATGTCGTCTTAATGCTAGAACGCGCCCGATTTATGACCTGCTGTAGAGCGGGTTCATAAATCAGGCGCACTCTATGCTAATATAATGCACATGAAATTTGGCATTTAAACTCCAAACTTCATACATGTGACCCTAATGGATTGTTCACACGAAGTTTTCACTCCGTGTTACAACCGTTTTTAGATCCGTCTCAGGGACCAACAGAATGGACCCAGAGACGGATCTAAACAATTAGCAGTGAGATTATCACTGCGGGCTATGAGGAACACGCAGCGGCATTCACATGAGAGATCACCGCTGCGTCTTCCTCACTCCTAGCCCGCAGTGATAATCTTACTGCCAATTGTTTAGATCTGTCTCCAGGTCCATCCTGTCGGTCCCAGAGACAGATCTAAAAAGCATTTGTAGTGAAAACGCCGTGTGAACAAGCCCCAAGTCTGGCTCTTCACAGCATGATCGATCACTGTTGACAGCTCTGTAAGACTTCCTGCTTCTAGCTGGGAGAATCCATGTGGGTGGGAGGTGAGGTGCCTGTAAGTTTGGAGCAAGAGAACACAGGTGTGATCCGTGCTGCTAGCTTTATGCTATGTATGTTATAACATTAGCAGTAGGGTATCACGGATTTATGTTATGATGGAGGAGAAGGCAGAAAGCAGCAACAGTGGTAACCCGGTCATACCTCAGTATGCTGTGGGTGCTGCAGGCTGTGTTTAATATGTAGTAAGAGACCAGAGGCGTAACTAGAGAAACCTGGGCCCCATAGCAAACTTTTGGATGGGGCCCACTTGCCAGCCCCTCCCCCCCTCCACAAAACTTTACTGGTGCCTGTTAATAAAGGGTGCATACACACAACGTCTTTGCAGGCCGTATTGCGGGGAATAATTGCGCTGTAATAAGCCCAAAGTTCAGCCCACAATTTCGTTAATATCATAGCACTCATTGAGTGCAATAATAAGCCAGCGTTTTCCCTGATGCGTTCTGCACACTGGGAGAAAGAAGTGAATGGGGACTGCGAGAGGGGAGCTGGCATAGAGTGCTTTAGAAGTACGCACTGCATAGTGCCTGCTTCTAAAACAGCCGAATAGCGTCACATACCGTATGCGCCGCTATACAGCTGCAAGACGCTGTGTGAACTCACTCTTGTAGTCATGCAGAAACTGGATAATACAAGGAGCAAGTACCTCACCATAGATATCACCATCATACTGCTACCAAACAACTCCCACTATACCCATATTAACATTACCAATAACCCTACTACATGAGGGCCCGATTATATGGTCAGAACACGACCACAAATTACCACCACATAGTGGCTGAATTATACCCCTATAATAGTATACAAAGACCAATATTACCTCCATACAGTAATCATACAGTGGTAGCTACCAGTGTATACAGGCTCTATATATTACCACCATATAATGACCACATAGTGGTAAATCCCCCAAATTAATTCAGATGCCCAAAGTAACAAAATCCCCTCTCCTTCCCCTACCACAATATAACACAGGTGCAGTTACCACAATATCATGTAGATCCTCCAGCCCACCCAATGTTGTACAGATCCACGCCAAGGCACAGCCTTCCAAATCAATACAGACCTCCAGGTGCTGCCCCCCCCCCCCCTCATCAATATAATATGGATTACAAATATAGCCAACCAACTTAATAGAGCCACCCCACCCCAGACACAGCCCCCGAATATAATGCAGATACCCAGTCCCGAAATATGACAGCCCCTGCAGGAAGAGCACTTCCTAATGTAACACAGGCCAACCCTGACAAAGCCTACACCTAATCTAATGAAGCCCCCCTCAAACACAACCCCCAATGTAATACAAAACCAACCTAGACAGCCTCCAAAATAATACAGGACCCACCAGTTACGCCCCCAATATAATACAGGACCCACCAGACATCCCCCCCCCCCAATATAATACAGGACCCACCAGACATCCCCCCCCCCCCCCAATAAAAACAGCCCCCCAATATAATACACAGGGCCCACTTAGACAAACTCTAAAAGTATAATGAAAATGGATCCAGCGGTAAGGTGAAAAAATGCCGTAATTTATTAAATCCAACATTCAAAAGAGTACAGGACAGACCGTAAAAACCAACGCGTTTCGCCTCAAAATAAAACAGACCCGCAGGCATAGACACTGAAAATGATTTCCCATAGAAAAACGTTGCCACTTAACCTGTAAACGACAGGATAGGAGGAGGGCGGTGACTGACTGTGCAGCAGCCATTATTGATACAAGTACAGGAAGACCTCAGTGAGGAGAGGATCCTGTTAGACCCTGGACATAATGCCGGTGCAGATATTAGGCAGCTGCACTAATGTTAGCAGCCCAAGATGTCAGCAGCCCAAGGTAAACTCCCTGTTCAGCAGCTTCTTAGGGCATGTCCCCACTGCACGGGTTTTTGGCCGGTTTTTCAGGCGGTTTTCGGGTTTGCAGACCGCCTGAAAAACCGGTCGAAAATGAGCACAATGGTGCCCTATGGAAAACCCGTGCATCAGTCCCCACTGCACGGGTTTTCCGTCGGGCGTTTTTTTCCGCCCGCGGTCCGCCCGCAACACATTGTACCTGCACATTCTTCCGTCCAGTTTTCGGGTGGAATCTGTGCAAGTCAATGTGAAGGGGGAGGGCTTTTTCTCCGCTCAACGCGGGGAAGAGCTTTCCCCCTCCCCTCCCCCCCGTGGCCATGGGGATGGCCGCAAAACAGTGCAAATACCGGTCGCATAACCGACCGGTATTTGGCACTTGCCGTGGGAACGCACCCTTAGGCCCCGTTCACACGGCTTATTTGGGCACGGATTGGCGCCGTACTCCGCGCCGGATTTGCGCTGCAGTTACGGCGCCAATTTCCGTCACAAATTACGGTAAAACCACTGCTCTCATAGAGAACTGTGGATTCTGTCCTCCTCCCCGCTCGGCGAATCCGCCGGGGGGGAGAAAATGACATGCACATTATTACGCCGCGTACCGCCGTAAACAATGCATTGTCTATGGGGCCGGGAGCGGGCCCCCGCCGCCTCCGGCCCCGCCCCGTCCCTTATTCACGGCGGATTTGTGCGCTCAATACGGCTCACAAATCCGTCGGGAATAAGCCGTGTGAACACGGCCTTAGGCTGTAGATGTGTATTCAAGCTGCCCAGTGTCTGCTGCACATTTTAAACAGAGACAGCTGTAAAGTGAACCGCTTCTGCCTCTGAACGCTAAGAATGAATGGGCGTTCTGATGCAGGATGTTGCGGCCAGGCCTCCTGAAGTGGCGAGCCCGGTAGTGGTTGCTACTTTTGCAATGGTGGTAGTTCCGCCAATGGGTTAGACGATGTTTCCACTGCACAGAAAGACAGTTTTTTCAGCGTTTTCCATTTGTTTTTTTTACAATGTTGTGCATGTCTGCAAAAAAAATGCTCCACATAAAAAAAAAAAAAAAAAAAAAAAAAGAAGCTAAAAACAGACTTTTGTTTCAGCTGCTTTTGACAGGCAGTGGACAAAAAACCCCTCAGATTTATGAATGTTTTAAGTATTTGGTCTTCTGGTCGTTTTTTTGTCCACTGCAGTGTAGAGACAGCCTAAGAGACCGAGATTACCAGCAGTTGTGTCCTCTGCTCGCAAATTAAGCCTTTACAAGCAGCCAACAGCATTCTCTTTTAGCTGGATTGCATAATACAAAGATTTGAGTTTTGCTAGTTCGCTGCCCATTGGGATGCACTGGTGAATTCATTCACCTCGCTATTAATTCACTTTTAGGGCGCGTTCCCACTGCACAGGACAAATACCGGCCGGTTTGCCAGCCGGTATTTGTCCTGTTTTGCGCCCATCCCCACGGCCCCCGGGGAGGGGGGGGGGGGGCGGCTTTCTCCGCGATGAGCGGAGAACAGCCCTCCCCCCCTCCCATTGAGAACACATCTTCCGTCGGGAAACCGGACGGAAGATTTTTGTTCTATAATTTTTTGGGGCCGCCAGACCGCCGGCGAAAAAACCCGCCGACGGCATGACCTGTGCAGTGGGACTGCTGCACAGGTTTTGCATAGAGCACCATTGTGCTCATTTTCGGCCGGTTTTTCAGGCGGTCTGAAAAACTGCAAACCGGCTGAAAATCCGGCCGAAAACCCTTGCGGTGGGGACATGCCCTTACAAGAACTATAAAAACCAATAATTATCCCATTGTATTCTATGGACCAACAGATCACCTAACTCCTGGCCAGATCCGAGCATAATAATCTAAGTAACACATGAGCGCTTTGTAGGGTAGGCTTATTGGCACAGCATTAATCATGTGAATAGGATATGTTCACCTTAATCAATTGTGTAAATTACAACTAAGTTATCACAAAAGTAAAATCAGTCCTCAAACAGTATAATCCACAAAGTAAACAAATACTGCTATCCACAAGCCGAGCTCCGATATTAGAAAGGATATCTTTATTGTATCTGTAGAGTAAAGAACTTCCCTTTCATCAGACAAAGCAGAACATCACAGCTTGTTGAATTTGGAACTGTGTAGCCATCTAGGACTCAATATTTGCAGTGTTTCAAATCCGCATCCAAAAAATCCACACTGTATGCACTTCCGATTTAAAATAGGATGCCTTTTTTTGGAGGGGGGGGGGGGGGAATTCACATGAAACCTTTGCCCTGTAAACATACCCCAATAGGCTGCTTATTGTACACTACCTTCAAAATATTTTCAATATCAACTATTATTATTTATTTGTTTATTTAACTGGGTGGTTCTTTTTACACATATTAATATATATATATATATATAATATATATAAAATTTTATATATATATTATATATATAATATATATATATATATATATATATTTTTTATTATTATTATATTATAAATATATATTATTATATATATATTATTTTTTTTAAGATCCCCTATGTACATTACTCTGACTTCCCTTCTGTGAGCTCTGATATCACAGCAGTGAGAGGTTTGCTTGATGCTCCTTCTTTCTGACGAGAAGCAAGGGATATTCTCAGTTCCCCAGGACCAATAATTGACAAATGTAGTCAAGAAATGCAATTACATGGTCACTGGAAAAGACTATTTTAAAATAGTCTTGTCCAGTGACAATGCTCCTTTTTTCTGGTGTGAAGAACACCCCACCCCTCCCCCTCCGCAATGCAGAAAAAGGTACACCTATTTTCCTTTCATGTATTGCTGGTCTAGTATAATCTTATTTATACCTGTCGAGAGTGCAATAGAGCAATCTATGTCATTACCTACTATTTGTAATGAGACAATGCATCGTTAAGTAGCGGATAAAGTGATATTAGTCTCTTCTGCCAAACAAAAGTCCTGTTCACACAGCTTGAGAAGGACAATACTGTATGTAATATTTATATGTAATGTTATATTTATGTAATATTTAGGTGCATAGACTGCAGAAATAAAAATAAAATAAAGAACAGTTTTCCAGAAATATTGTTTTTAACCACAATGCTCCTTTTTGACGGCAGTGTCCCTGTAAGCACTTTTCACCTTTTGGCTTTCATGAGCTGAGCCCTGACGCCTCTTGTCTGATCAGTTAATAGAGGTTTGTTACTAGACAATGTCTGATACGGTCTGTACCTGTGCTCTCCGCATCATAAAGCATTTTTTGATACTATATAAATCGAGATGTATATTGGATACTATTTAAAAGTACTTAAAATTCTAACTCACCTGTATCCTCTTAAACGTGGTTACAATTCTATCTTTCTCTTCACCCTCCATCAAGGCGTTTGCATCCTTTCCTGTTAATCTGCGGATCTTCTCTTCACACTGCTCATTCATCTCCGCTATTTTATTGCTGCACTGTTCCCTTTATAGAATAATAATATTACAATCATTAAAGAGGTGAAGGTGTTAAGAAAGGAAAATAAATATGTAAATGAAACAGATTAACAATGTTAAAGGCAAAGCACCAAAGATGAGGTCATCTGCTCTTACACTGGTTTTCCTGCCCAGATGTCTTCAGGCTCCTACTTCCTGTGCAGGCTGTGGGTATGTCTATAGCAGTGACTGACATCTCAGCTCTGCTAGCTCCTATTCCATTACTGAGGAAAGGGTTGTGAAAAACAATGACACCATCCAAGCAGAATGTCTGGCTATAGATGTGAGTTAGCACAGCTGTATTTGTCATAAGAGGACGCTACTAGTGAGAGGGGAAGACTTAGATGCTGCTAAAACACACTGAGGGATTCATCTTTGCTGCTAATACACAGGTATATGATCTGCAGACCTGACAAGAAGGTAATAGGCTGCTTCAAGATCAGTAACCAAAGATTACAATTCTTTTTCAGAAGGATTTGATTAAAAACTGAGAAGCAATCTCTGTCCTGCTGAGAGGACACAGCATCGAGAGCCCCTGCTGGAGCAGGGAGTGGTGGTCAGTAACTTGAGAAGCTTGTGTAAACAAGCAGGAGATAAAAACTGCTCTAATTCTATAAAATAAGGCAAAATTGAAACAGCGATGTATTTGGCAATTGTATTTCTATACCGTTGCCTACATATTTAAAGCTAATTAGTGGTGGGAAATATTTCGATACCTTTTTATACACAACCTGTTAGGGATATATGTTTTACATGTTTAAAGTGTGTTGCTGGGTTTAGAACTCCATTTGCAGAAAAAAAAACATACCATGTGGTACTGAATGCATAGTCATTTGTCAGTATAAATATAAAAATGTATTCACTCTTGGCATATATCCGTATTATAAATGTCTGTGAGCATGCTGGTTAATATGTCAGCAACACATCCTGGTCTATTAGCTGTGCTTACAGCTCAAGCGCAGTGTGAATACAGCCTTTAAATAAAATATTGCCAAGACTATGCTTTTCATTCAGAGAGGTTTTTATGTCCAGTCTACCACTTTGTTGCACATTTTTTAAAATCACAAACTACCTATAAAATGTCTAAAGATTTATGGATTTAAGTAAAAAAAGTCCCTTTGTAACTAGTCAGTAATATTTTCTGCTTTTAAGACAGACTTAAAGGGGTTTTGCCACGATCTAATGTTAACATGGGATCATTCAAAATGGGTATTTAATCACTTTTCTAAATATACGTGATTAAAAAAAAGTGACGCCTCAGAGAGCTGCAGCCTGACTTAGATGCCCTTAGTTTTCTGGTTGTTTAAATTAGCTATGGCCAGGAGCAGATCTGGCAAGCTCCTGGCTCCGCTTGCATTGTTTGCACTTCTTATCTGATGGCAGGACACAGGAACGAGCTTTGAAGGGAGGGGGAGAAAAAAGTGTTGCGGGGATCTGCACTAGCCTTTGTTTCTGTGTATGAGGCTGTGTCTGCTGTATAGAGAATCCGCTGGTGTAATGTAATTATCCGAGTAAACATGCAGAAGCTCCCTGCTCAGGTCTCCTCCCCCCTCCCCCCCTGTCTGTAGTCAGTGAACCCTGCTGCCTTCTCAGAGCTTATCTTTACTCCTGAGCAGATAAGAGGGAGAAAACAAAACCTGTCTAGCTTGTGCACAAGACAGTTATCCCCTGTGGTTAACCAAACATGTTTGCTCAACTACAGAGACTGAATATCCGCCTGGAGAACGTGGATGGGAGGTGGAGTGATGACATCACAGAGGAGTTCCTTTTTTTAAACACAGAAACAAAATGCCCCTTTCTTCAAGGCTCAAGGGGGGAGTATCAGCCTGTTAGGTGAGGAAATCACTTCTTGGCAAAATCCCTTTAAAGGCATTGTCTCACTACAAGGATTGCTTTTTATATTAAAGATCTTGTAAAAAAAAAAAAAAAAAAAAAAAAGGTCACTTTGCAATATATGTCCATTACCAGTGTCCTACCTATTCCTAGATATCCCCTCTTGTATGGGCTGCATTAGCTCATCAGGTCGCTATAGCTACAAACCTGTCCAATCTCTCATGATAGGCTGCCACCACTGGTCGCTATAGCTACAGACCTGGTGTCCTGAGCAGCTCATCACTGCAGGTTAGCAGTAGCCAGTAAACACGCCTCTGAATTAAAAAATGGAGCTGAGAAAACAGGACTGAGGTAAGATGAAGCAATGTAGTGAGACAACCCCTTTAAAAGGGAAGCTGTAACCCATAAACGTGCTGTGATCTGTTGAGGGCATGTTATACAACAAGCAGATGGACGCAGATTGATAGATAGTTCTGTGGAGAAAAGGTTCAGTAGAACTTGTATTTTAATCATTTAGATTTCTTCTTATCTTTGGTTAAAGAATGCAGTGGGTGGTCTTATCAGTGACTGACAGCTACTTCTGTATGCAAACTCACACATACAAGGAAGGTTGTCCATCACTCAGAAGACCACCTACTGGACTCTTTACCCCAAAAGAAGCAGAAATTTAAAGAGAACCTGTCACCTAGTTTATGCCCCCCTGGTTGAGTACAGAACAAGCTAGTGTCAGATCTGCTGTTTCCAGCGCTGTGTCTCTTATTCTGTAAGAGACTGTAGTTTTCGAGAATTTAGTGCTCAAATCTGCAGTTTTCAGCCAGAGAAGAGTCAAAGAGTCATTTAAAACCCCGCCCACCTGAGGCTAGCCCCGCCCACCTCAACTGATCAAAGTAATAGGTTTATGCATACGTCCAGGTCGTTTGGGGGTTCACGCCCCTGGACGTATGCATGCGTCCTGAGGATCGCGCGAACTCTAAAGCAGAGTTCGCGCGATCGGCACAGGGTGTCAGCTGGATATGATAGCTGACATCCCGCTGCGCTGGCCCCGACCCGAGATCGCTCCGGGGAGGGGGGTGGAAGGTGGGGGGGGGGGGGGGGGGCTTAACCCCTTAATTATCGCGACGATTGGGTCGCAATAACTAAGGAAGAGCAGGGAGGAGATCGCTACCTCCTGCGTCGTCTGTCGGCGACAGCAGCGCACGATCAGTGCGGCTGTTGTGTGCCGACAGACCGCACGGAAGGCATAGATTGCCTTCCAGGTTGTCTGTGACGTCACGATGCCAGGCCATGCCCACAGGGCACGGCCGGGCATCGTGACGGACAGTTACCATAGGAACCAGTACACAGCCACAGGCTATGTACTGATTCCTATTGAATAAGGGATCTGAAGATCTCTCATTCAAATCCCCTATGGGGAGAAGTTGAAAAAAGAAAAAAAAAACACGTGAAAAAGTAAAAAAAAAGTAAAAAAAAGTGAAAAACAAGTAAAACACAAACAAAAAATAAAATAAAACACACGTACATCGCCCTTTTCCCCTTTACAAACGCCAATCGCCCCAAAAAAGATCAAAAATAAAGTACCCATATTTGGTATCGCCGCGTGCGTAACGACCTGCCCTATAAATCTGTCATGTTAAAAAACCCTTACGGTGAACGCCGTAAAAAAAAAAAGGATTCCTTGTAAATATGAAACATTTTAAGCTAAAATTGTAGATAATTGGAAAAATTATTTTTTTTATTTTCACGGCCTAATGCTAAAAAAAAATTTGTGAATCACCTGTGGGGTCGATATACTCACTACACACCTGTATATATACCTTAAGGGGTGTAGTTTCCAATATGGGGTCTTTTTAGAGGTGTTTATTAAGTTTTAGCACCTTAGGGCTTCCTCAAACCTGAAATGGCGCCTAAAATAAAATCGCATTGGAAATGAGACCTCAGAGTCCAGTAGGTGCTCCTCCAATTCTGGGGCTTATGGTTGAACCAAATAATGCACAAGGGCCACAAATGGGATCTCTAAAAACGGCAGACCTGGGGAATTGATATTACATTGCATTTACCTAGTCACATTTACCGTATTCCAGTGAATAATGGATAAATATTGAAAATCTGCAAAAATTGAGAAATTTTGAAATTTCACCTCCACTTTGCTTTAATTTCTGTGAAATACCTAAAGGGTTATCAAACTTCCTAAATAGTGTTGTAAATACGTTAGGGTCTAGTTTCTTAGAAGGCGTCATTTATGGAGGTATCTAACATACAGGCCAATCAGAGCAACATCAGAACTGGAATGGTCCCTAAAAAAAATGTATATTGCAAATTTTCTTGAAAATGTGAGAAATTACTACTAAATTTCTAAGCCCTCTAATGTCATAAAAAAAATAAAAAGGACATTTAAAAAAATGATGCCAACCTACAGTGGACATAGGGTAGATGCTAGTTATAAACTATTTTGTGGTGAATAATCAAAATCACAAATTTTATCAAATTTTCATGAAATTTTGATATTTTTCACAAACAAGGATTGTATGGATACAATTTTCTTACTAACTTAAAGCACAATGTGTCACGAGAAAACAATCTCTGAATCACATGGATAGGTAAAAGTGTCAAAAAGTTATTCTCACTTTAAAGTGACACGTCAGATCTCAAAAATAGGGGCTGTGTCAGTAAGGCCAAAACTGGCTGGGTCCTTAAGGGGTTAAATGACTGACTCTTTTCTGGCTGAAAACTCCTGCAACTTACAGAATAAGGGACGCAGCGCTGGAAACAGCATGTCTGTCATTAGCTTGTCCTGACTTCAGCCAGGGGGGACATAATCTATGTGACAGGTTCTCTTTAAGTAAATTAATAAAAAGTTCTACTGAATCTTTTCCTACAAACCATAAAGCAGTCTGCTCAGCTCCGCTTGCTCTAAAACCTGTTGCCAGCACATCAGATAGCATGTTCAGTGTGACAGGTTCCCTTTAAAAGTATCAGCAGTTTATCATTATAACTTCAGAGCTACATTAATGCATTTAAACAAAGCAACTTTGACAATGATTGAAATCCACATTATAGATCCACTGTTCTTGCCTTGTTTATATTAACTCTTTCCTGACAGCCAGTCATAATACAGCTAGTTTTTTTCTTCCCGCCTTTTAAGAGCCATAACTTTATTTTTCCATCTACATACACATAGGAGGGCTTTTTTTCCCGACAAGATGTACTTTTTAATGAGGTCATTGACCGTACGAAAGAATATACTGGGAAACCAGGGCAAAAAGGAAAAAAAAAACAAAAAACATTGGCATTGTTTGCAGGGGTTTTGCTTTCACGGCATTCACTCTTTGGTATAGATGACTTGTTATTTGTATTCGGCAGATTGATATAGCAATACCAATTATGTAAGGTATTTTTTATTATGTTTTAGTAATTTAAAAAAAAAAAAAAATACATTCTTTATGTATTAAAAATTTTACCAATAACTTTTTTGTTTTTATTGTCTGTCACTCAAAATGTGTATTTTTTTGTGGGCTGAACTGTAGTTTTTATCTGGATCGTTTTGGGAAGTGACTTTTTGATCACTCTTTATTCCAATTTTTAGGGGATGTGAAATGACCCAAAAAAACCTCAGAATTTTTGGGTTTGGAATTTTTCTTCTTCTACGGTGTTCAGAGTACAGGATAAATTAGGTTATATTTTAACCGATATGGACTTTTACGGATGCAGTAATAACAATTAAGTGCAACCTTTTTGCCATTTTACAAATAAAAAAAAATAAGATAAAAAGGGGGTGATTTGAACCGGAGCAGGAAACCATAGAAACTAAAACATGGCGGCTATGGAAGCCTTATTAGGCTTCCAGCTGCAATGAAAACCGATTGGCATCCTGAGATCTTGCCGAGGCGGTGCCGGAGTGAGAAACGGTGTGCAGCGTATGAAGGGTTAAACAGCAGGAAACAGAGACTGCTCTATTCCCTGTCATAAGCAGCGGGTATCATCTGCAATTAGCAGCTGACACCAGCCCTCTATGTAGCGGACTGCTACATAGGACCTTACCCACACAAAAAGACATAAGTACGTTTGAAAAAAAACCTGCTCATTCATCTTTTTTAAAGCAAATTTCTTGTTCATTTCTAATGAATGACAAGAATCCGGTTTATAAAGGTTATTTAGAACCAGAGATAAATCATCAATATGTTTCATAAGGGCAATACATTTCAGAACGAGTATAGAGATTTAGTTTTCTAACAGTAGAAAATGCTCGTTAGACTGTTGGGGCATGTGGGAAAATAAAAGCGGAAAATCATACTCATCTCTTGGATGTTGTTGTTCCGTCATCGCTGCCATCCCGCTGTTCCTGGCTTTGAACGTTCATTATTCATATAATAGGTGCAGCCACTCACAGGCCACAGCAGTCACATTGCTTGTGATTGGCTGCACTTGTCACGTGAACTATGAATGTTCAAAGCTACAGCCAGGATTATAGGGACGGCTATGGTGACAGAACGACAGCATCCAATAGGCAAGTATGATCTTTCTCTTCTGTTTTCCCCTCATGCCCCAACAAACAAGCATTTTGTATGGTTGGATCACCCCTTTAATGTTGTTCCAAATGGATGTTATACTGAATGTTTTACAGAAATACTATAGAAATCTACTATATACTATCTACTATATACTAAATACTGTAGAAATTAGTTCCTTGTGCTATATAACGCGATGTTGGCAGATCAGATTTTTTTTTTATCGATACGATGGAATAGACAAAAACACAAGACTGCACAACAAACTGATTCACAGATAATATTACGGATGTGTAGCCCCATGTTACTAATCCCACCTCTCTCAAGAGACACAGTTCCCCATACATGACAGCCAGGGGAACAAATGCACCCCACCCTGTAAAAAAGAAAAAAAAAAAGTCTCGCACAAATGTATATAAATGAAAAACAGCATAAAATCCTTGGAACTCCCGCACCTTAAGGCCATGTCCCCACTGCACGGGTTTTCGGCCAGTTTTTCAGCCGGTTTGCGGTTTTTCAGACCACCTGAAAAACCGGCCGAAAATGAGCGCAATTGTGCTCTATAGAAAACCCGTGAAGCAGTCC
Organism: Phyllomedusa bahiana; assembly: GCA_025379985.1. Taxonomy (NCBI): domain Eukaryota; kingdom Metazoa; phylum Chordata; class Amphibia; order Anura; family Hylidae; genus Phyllomedusa; species Phyllomedusa bahiana. The sequence continues at coordinate 31,637 of JAODAL010033043.1, read as the reverse complement.
CCACTGCACAGGTTTTCCGTCGGACGGTTTTGCCGCCGGCGGTAAAACATTGTAGAAGCACAATCTTCCGTCGTTTCCGGACAAGATGTGCTTTCTCAATGGGAGGGGGGAGGGCTCTTCTCCGCTCATCGCGAGAAAAAGTCGTCGTCCCCCCGCGGCCGTGGGGGACGGCCGCAAACAGGACAGTGACCGCGAAACCGGCCGGTATTTGTCCACTGCCATGTGGATGCGCCCTAACAGAACATACAATTGGACAGAGCAGTCAAAATAAAAAAAAAAAAAAAAAAGTAAAACAAAATGCCCCATGTCCTTTACGTGGGTCTTAAAAAAGCAATTTATGAAAGAAAAATACCAGACAAAAAAAAAAATAGCACAATTGTGACAAAGTTTGAATGGGACAAGAGTAACAACCTGCGCCCAAGTGGGAAGGCATAACTGCTCTTTCCACTCCAAGGCTACCACTATATATGGAAAAAAAAACAAATTTTACTTACAACTCAAAAGAAGACTTCCTGCCTGATTTTGTTGTAGTTCCTTAAATTCCAGCTTGGAGTCTTCCAGTTGTTTCTGAACATTAGCTATTTCAGCTGCAAAAAGGTTAAAAGTTAACAAATTGACATTTACAGGCACATTCCAGGTATTCACTACTAACGGAACCAGACGAGCAGATTCCAGATTCTAAGGCTCTATACTGTAATGTAGATTAGACCAACAACAGATATTGACAAATGTACACTGAACGAAGAAAAAAAACACACCTTTTCCAAAGTAAACCTCTGGTAGGCAAACCTTGCTCGATTTCTGATTTTATTCCCAATTTGCATCTGTAAAAATGTAATGCATATTGCCTGAGCACTTTGAAGTGCAGATTTTACTATAGAGGCATGTCCCCACAACATGGGTTTTCAGTCGGTTTTACAGATGGTTTTCAGATTTGAAAACCATCTGTAAACCGACTGTCAACCTTTAACATTGATTTAAAAAGAAATGCCATGCACTAGTTCACACTGCACGGTTTTGTTGCAGGTTTTTATGTCGCCAGTGTTCCAAAAAAATTATTAATTCTTCCGCCCGGTTTACGGGCAGAACATGAGCATGCAAATGTGAAAGGCTTGAATCCGCAAACCGGAGAAAAGCCGTCCCCTTATGTGCAAATTAAAATTTTTTTTAAAAAAAAAGACAAAATACCGCTCGGAAAATCCGACCGGAGGAGAGAGGGGGACGGACGGCTTTTCTCCGCGATGAGCAGAGAAAAAACCCTCCCCCTTCACATTGAGATGCACATATTCCGTCCGGAAAACCCGTGCACTGGGGACTGCTGCACGGGTTTTCCACAGAGCCCCGTTCTGCTGCTTTTCGGACGTTTTTTCAGGTAGTCTGCAAAATCGCAAACCGCCTGAAAAAACGTCCGAAAACCCGTGCAGTGGGGACATGCCCTAATGATTTTTGGGCACAGAACACCAAACATAGCAATAGAGTGGAAACCTTCCATTTGTGTCAACCTATAACCACATCCCCAATATCTTTATTTAGGGGTATGAATTTTAACATCACAGGTGTTTCAAAAAATTTATATTTTTTTTCAACGATTTATAGCTTTTGCTCAAAATTTTTCATCTTAACGCTTTGTGCTCTAGAAACAACAACTAGAAATTAAAAGGTCAGCACCATTAATATTATATGATATGCCTGGGCGCGTTGGGGTTTCAGTGCCTCTCCTTGGTTTGTATCTCCACTTTTATTCTACATCATTTTTCAGTATTTATATGTTTAGTGCACTTTATGTTTCTACTATAGATATGATGTGTGTATACCATGAGCATTTTACTGGTTTGATCTATTTGATATGATGCTGGTGATGCAGTCTTAAGAGAGGTAATATCATAATTACTCATTTTCTATTTATTGTATATTGTTTTTGTTTCAATAAAGTATATTTATTTTTAGGTTTTGGCTTGGTTTTACCATTAATATTATGCAACAGCAATATATAGATACGTAAGCATTTTTTAAAAATGATGGCAATTAAAAACCTGTTTAAACTAATTAATCAATTTGTTGGGATATCCGTTTAAAGGGGTTGTCCCACTTTAAACCATGATGGCATATGGCATCAATGTCAGATAGAGGTGGGTCTCAAAGGTGGACGACACGAACGAGTCCCACCCAGCTGTACTCAAAATGCCCATTAAAATCAGTACCAGAGTCGTGATCGTTTTCAACAGAGAAGTTTCGGGAATCATTATCAAGGTATCCTAGCGATGTGCCATCAATATATGAAGTGGGGAAACCATTTTAAAGCTCATGAACGTGGTGCAAGAAACACCAATACTTCAAAAACATCTCATCTTACTTTTTAGGTTATAACTTCAAAACACACCAAGAAATGGCTGAAGTGCAATGCTGCCAAGGAACAGTCTGCCTGAACCTCCACATTGCCTTAAAGGAATATTCCCATAGGGGACATCCATGGAATAGCCTCAGGATAGAACACGAGTGTCAAGATCCACCTCTTGATCCTACATCTATCTTAAGGCTATGTTCAAACAGCATAATTGCGGGGCGTACAGTACGTCCCGCAATTACGGCGGGTGTTTGGGAGTCGCGCTGATCAGTGCGTAATCCCACGATGCGGGGTGGGGAGGGTAGGGGTGGGCAACAGCCCGCCAGCCAGACAGACATATCAATCATCTCCCCGCGCGTACAATACGATCATATTGTACGCCCGGGAAGTGGAGGCGTAATCCATAGCTCTCTATGAGAACTATGGATTACCGTAATTTCATATTACAGCGCAAATATGCGCGCCGAAATTTGAACGTGTGAACATAGCCTAAGGATTCCTTTAACCCCTTAAGGACATGGCCTTTTTTTGTTGACACGGTCGTTTTTCCCTTCTTGCCTTCCCAGAGCCATTACTTTTTTATTTTTCCACCCATATAGACAAATGAGGGCTTTTATTTTGTGGGACAAGATGAACTTTCTAACGGTGTTATTCATTGTATCATAGAATATACTGGGAAAGCGCAAAAAAATTACAAGTGGGACAAATTGTGGGAAAAAAAAAAACATATTTTCACCATGTTTGCGGGAGTTTTGCTTTTACGGCGTTCAATCTTCGGTCAATACAATGTGTTATCTGTATTCTACAGGCTGATACGCATCAGGCAATATCAAACATGTAGTGTTTCCGTTATGTTTTGATACCGTAAAAAAATTCCAAACCTTTCTATTTTTTAAATTTGCGTTGCGGCACCAGTTTGTGCAACCAATAACTTTTTTGTATTAACATCTACAGACGTCAGTGAGGGGGCATTTTTTGCGGGCTGAAGTGTACTTTTTATCGCTAGCAGTTTGGAACGCATGCGACTTTTTTGATCACTTTTATTCCATTTTTTAAGTGACATAAAATGACCAAAAAACGCAATTTTGGTGTTTGGAATTTTTTTTCCTTCTACGGTGTTCAGCGCACGGGATAAATGAGGTTATATTTTTATAGATCGGACTTTTTCGGACGTGGCGATACCAAATATGTGTAACTTTTTTATTATTTTATTGTTTTTATTTGTAAAATGGGGACAGGGGGGTGATTTGAACTTTTAATATTTTTTTTTGTACTGTAAAACTTTATATATTTTTTTTAACTTTAACATTGAGGCCACCTATGGTACTTAACCACTAGGTGGCGCGATTGTCAATACAGTCTAATGCATTGCATAGGCAATGCATTAGACTGTACCAAGATGGCGGTTTCCCCACTTCCTGTCTGCGGACGGAAGTGGGGCAAACCAGGACCTGGAAGTGACAGGTGCCTTCCCAAGGCTCCCCGCTGCTATGTCCGGGGGTCGGATCGTTGCAGATATGCTGCAACAGTGCCGATAACCCTGACGATCGTCATTCATACGCTGCCCGTTTGCGCTGTAACGGCCGGGTGTTAGTGGCGATTAGCCGCTAACACCCGCACTTGACGGGGTGGGTCGCGGAGCGATCCCCCTGCAAAGCCCCTTATGGACCCTGGGACGTACGCATACGTCCAGGGTCCTTAAGGGGTTAAATAGTCCTTTAACACTTTCTTTTATTCGAAAAGTATGATGGTTTATTGAAGCCTAAACACAGACATCGTTACATAATAGATAAGGTTGAAAAAGCAAGGCCATCATGTCCAACCTATATGTAGTAGATAAGGTTGGAACAAGACAGGTCAGGTCCATCGTGTCCAACTACAATGTAGGAGATTATTTACCTTGAAGATTCTGTATAAGGCCATCTTTAAAAGTTAAATTGCTTTGCAGATTCTCCTGTAAAAGAGTATAAACCGAGATTAACCTTTCACATAAAAATAAACTATTATACATGCCTACAACCATATTGATCAAGCACATTACATAAAGGTCTGTTAGCTGAGCAAAGCTGAAGCATCTCAACCAGGTAATCAATGCAGCTTCAAGGCATGAACTACACCTGGAATAGGTGAGATTTATATATTTATACTTTGTGAAATTCTGCCACAAAGTGGTTGGATCACTGCATGACATGCTCACACTGCACCCGGAGTCATTTCTGTCATTCACAGCTGAAAAGTGTGGGGGGCAGTGAGAGAGGGGTGCTGTAATCATTCTGTATATTGCAGCGATTCTGCACAAATTGAACCATAACTACAAACAGCCCAGCATCCCTGCCTGCACTGTAGATACAAATGACCCTTACAGGACCTTTGTGATGTCACCACATGTCCTACAGGTATGATTAAACTACACTGCAAACCACAGAGGCGGCAGATATTTAGTATTGAGGCAAGGACAGGCGTCAGTGAGGACAAAAGCATGGAGGTCAGTGAGGGGCGACAGCAGCAGTGATTATGTGAAATATTTGCAGCAGTCTATAAGCGAGAGAAGGAAGGGCGATGTGAGGCATGTAAACTTTGAAGCTGCAGGAGTTGAATGTCAGACCAAGATCAGCTCTGCAGTCAGTGCTGGGACTCAAATCAGCTACAAGGGAAACCAGCAAGAGGTAAAAAGGTTTTTACTGACCTAATATTCTTGGGGTTCTGCCATGGTGTCTATAAGGTTAGAGGACAGCTATGCCCCCTCCACTGACGCATGTAACAGATGGCAGCTCTTGATACATCCGCACTGTACACTAATGTATAGCACAATATGAATACTACTAAGCAGGAGGCAGAAGGAAGCCGTCTCATCCAAACTCACTCCACTGTGCCCTGTACTCAGCAGTGTAGCAGAGATCAACTCCACTACACTAACCTGCATGATTGGCTTAGCTGCTCCTGCTGCATTCAGCACCCACCTCAATATGCTGTACAAGCGCTGCCTCTGTGGCCATCTCTCCCCAGTCTTCTGTTTACTTCCACCCTGTCCGACCATGGCAATGTCGCTCCCTGCTGTGTCTTATCAGTATACCAGGGGATTGTTTATCTATGTTACTTACAAAATGTAACCCTTTGGAGCTCTGTAGCCTTGTGCACTAGTTTACAAACCTCCAGCATTCATCTCACTATCAGAATCAGTTAGGAATAGCAGAGCTCATATTACAAATCACAGTTATAGAACCACCCACAGCCTGACCAGGAAGTGCGAGTCTGAAGCTAATGTGTAAAGAATTGACTCTGTGAAACAGCATAGTGAGAACACGTCTACCCCTTACCAACACTGGATGTAAGAGTACGAGTGCCGGTAAGGGGCTTTGCAGCAGTTGTTAGCTGCTAACCGCAGCTGAAAACCGCTGTTTACAGAGCGGGAGGGTGCCAGCGCCATACCGCGATGTTTATCCCCTTAGACGCCATGGCAAAGATGGCTGCAGCGTCTAGTCAATGAGAAACCGTGCCGCGCACTCTTCCTCACTTTGATTGGGGCCACCCGCGGCTAAATCAAGTGTCTCCGATCGGTTAAATGGCAAGCTGGACAGCTTGAAGTTCTTCCTTCGCAATCATGTTTTCTGTTTTATACTCCTGCCCAACTACGGAAGTAGTTTAAACTGCCATTTTGTACACCTAATGCATTGTATTACAATGCTTTAGGCTGTATAAACGATCGTGCCCGCTAAGGGTGAACTACCTTAGGCCATGTTCACACGGCTTATTTCGCAACGGAGTTGCAGCCGTATTTACGGCCGCCAAAGCGTTTGCGAACGAAATCAGTTACAAACAAGTAAACTGGCGTTTTACATTGATTTTAATGGGAAATACGTTGTTCATCGTTCAGACGACACTTATTTCCGTTCCGGATTGCGGCCGCATTCCGGCCGCAAAAACAATGTGACATGTCGTTATTTCAGGACGGATTCAACAACTTTAATGAATATGGGGGATGGTGAATCGTCGGGAAATCAGTTACAAATAACGTCCACAACTTAGTGACCTTATTTGAAAGGATTTGCAATGATTTCGGAAGTATTTACGATCGGCCAATCCGACGTAATACGTTATGAAATACAGCCGTGTGAAACATTGCCTTTGGGGGACTCAAGTAAGACAAAAAATAAATATAAATAATATTATTATTATTAAAAAGTGTTACACATATTTGGTATCGCTGCGTATAGAAAAAGTCCAATTAAAAATTGATCATTTATCTGTATGCTTAATACCCCGTAGTATGAAAAAAAACTCCCTCAAACGGCAAAAAGTTCACTCCCCTGAAAAGTGGAGTAAATATAATTAAAAAAAAAAAGAAATACTTTGCTTGCATTCCGAACTGGTAATAATAAAAAGTGCACTTTAGACCGGAAAAACGCACCCTCACTTAAGTCTGTAGCTGTTAGTACAAAAAAATTATTGGTCACAGAAAATGGTGCTGCTGCGCAAATTTCAAAGATAGCAAACCGTACATGTTTGGAATTGCCGGATTCGGATCAACCTGTAGAATACAGATAACACTTTTACCGGAGACTGAATCCTGTAAAAGCAAAACACCCGCAAACAATGGCCCACTTAGAATTTTATTGTGGTTTCCCAATATTTTCTTTGGTAAGGTAAATGATACCATCAAAAAGTACATCTTGTCCTGCAAAATAAAAGTCCTCATATGTCTAATCAGGTGGGATAAAAAAATATAAAAATTGGCTCTGGGAGGGAGGTTGAGGAGGGGGCGAAAAAAACAAACTATTAATTAAAACAAAAGTAGGGGCCTTCAGTGTTAAAGGGGGGGTTTTTTTTTTTTTTTTGCCACGATTCTAATGTTGACGTTGGGCTCCTCCAAGATGGGGTAAATTTAATCACTTTATCTAAAATTTATGTGATTAAAAAAATGTGAGCCTCAGAGCTCAGCCCTGACTTAATATGCCCTTTGTTTCCTGACTGTTTATAATTAGCTATAAATAGGAGCTGTTGTGTTTGCACTTCTTTTCTGATGGGGGGGCAGGACAAGGAACCAGCTTTGAAGGGAGGGGGAGAATAAAAGCAGTGTTTACTGGCATCTGCACTAGCTTTGTTTCTGCGTCAGAGGCTGTGTCTGCTGTATAGAGAATCCGCTGGTTGTAATGTAATTCTCTGAGTAAACATGCAAACACTCACTGCTCAGCCCTCCATCCCTCTCCTGTCTGTAGTCAGTGAACACTGCCTGCTTGGAGCTTATCTTTACTCATGAGCAAATAAGCGGGAGAAAACAAAACCCGTATAGCTTGTGCACAATACAGTTATTACTTGTAGTTTAGCCAAAACATATTTGCTCAACTTCAGAGACTGAATTATCAGCCTCGAGAGCCTGCTTGTGGAGGTGGCCAGAGCGATAGACATCAGAGGAATGGGGATCGTGTTACTTGTTTTTTTAAACACAGAAGAAACAAAACAAGCCCCTTTTTTTCAAGGTCAGAGGGGGAGTTACAGCTGTAAGGGGAAGAAATCACTTCTTGCAAAACGTTAATGGGCCAAGTACACTCACCGGCCACTTTATTAGGTAACCATTAGTAAACGGGTTGGACCCCATTTTGCTTAAGAACTGCCTCAATTCTTCGTGGCTCATTGATTCCACAAGGTGTTTGCAATGATGCTCAATTGGTACCAAGGGGCCCAAAGAGTGCCAAGAAAATTATACCACACCATGACACCCCACAACAGCCTGAACCGTTGATAACAAGGCAGGATGGATTCCATGCTTTCATGTTGTGAAGCAAATTCTGACCCTTTACCATCGAATGTCGCAGCAGAATCGAGACTCGTCAGACCCTAGCAACGTTTTTTTTACAATCTTCTACGGTCCAATTTCGATGAGCTTGGGCATTTGGAGCCTCAGTTTCTGTTCTATTGCTGATTGAAAGGAAGTGGCCACACGGTGGGGTCCTTCTGCTGCTGTTGCCAATCTGCCTCAACAAAGTTCGCTGTATGTGCGTCTGAGGTCGCTCTTCTCTACTTGGTCTGTAACGGGTGGCTATTTGAAGTATCATGTTGCCTTTCTTATCAGCTCGACCGAGTCTGCCCATTCTCCTTGACCTCTGGCATCAACAAGGCATTTCCGCCCACGGTCTGCCGCTCATGGATGTTTTTTCTTTTTTGGACATTCTCTGTATACCCTAGAGATGGTTGTGAGGTGAAAATCCCAGGAGATCAGCAGTTTTCTGATATACTCAGACCAGCCCTTCTGGCACACAACAACCATTGCCACGTTCAAGGCACTCAAATCACCTTTTTCTTCCCCATACTGATGCTCAGGTTTGAATGCAGGTAGATTGTCTTGACCATGTTCTACATGCTAAATGAACTGAGTTGCCCGCCATGTGATTGGCTGATTAGAATTAAGTGTTAACGAGCAGTTTAGGACCAGTTGTACTATATAAAGTGGTCAGAGTTGAGTGTATTATAAAACTGTCTTAGCGTATTTATAATAAGAATGTTTTAGTTTACCCCAATGCAACAGTACAGCTCAGCTGTCATTCTTCTAGAGCAGTAAAAGAATTGACAGCTGATATCTGACTGGCTGCAATGGGCAACAGAGTCTTAGGGTATGTTCACACTGCGTAATTGCGGGGCGCAATATGGCTAAAATGCATCCTGCAATTACGGTAATTCATAGCTCTCTCATTGTAGGAGAGAGAAGGGACGTCACTTCTTCGCGGCTAGGGACAGTGAATGGGCCCGGCCCCCCCGCACTTTAGAAGTATGTGCTATCCAGCCCATACGGTAGGCGCCACACTACGCCGTACACATATCTTTACGCTTAGACAGCTTCCAATTTTTTTTAGGGTATGTTCACACGGCATCTTTTATATGCATGTTTGGATCCGTGTGCAGTGCAGTGCCATTTACTTTGCTTTCAATGTAGAACACGCATCGATATTCAGGCGAGTGATCGCCAATGCGTGTTCTACATACATCTTTGTGGCGCGTCTTTCGGACCCGTTAAAGAATTGACATGTCAATTCTTGATCCAATTTTGACGCACGCAGTGCCCTAGTTAAAACTTAGGGAGCATTTCTGCTGCAGCAAAAAAAAGCATTTCAACACGCAGCTCCACTTTTGGGTGCCTGTTGGCTGCATTAATGCACGACTTTTGAATTACATTTTTTGGACTGGATTTTTTAAAAACCCAAACTTTTTGACTGTGACCTACCCTTACTGCTCTTGGGGAAAAATGAAAGCTGAGCTTGACTGGCTGCTATGGGCAACAAAGGACAAGTCTTACTGCTAAAATAGTTTTATGAATGTGGCCAAAATAATTTCTAGTAAGTTTTGTTATACCGCCCACAAGGCCAGTTATCCTTTAGGGCATGTCACCACTGACGGGGTTTTCGGCGGTTGTGTCAGGCGTTTGCTGTTTTGCAGACAGACCTGGAAAAACTTGGCGAAAAAATGAGCAGAACCCCCCCCCCAGTGCGCTATGGAATACCCGTTGCAGCAGTCCAGCGGGGCCGTACGAAAAACATTGAGCATGCACACTTCTTAGTTTGTTTCTGGACGGAATATATGCATCATTCTATGTGAATGAGGGGAGGGCTCATCGCGGAGAAAAGCCGCCCCCCCGCGGCCGAGGGGACGGCTACAAAACAGTGCAATTACCGGTCGCATAAACCGACTGGTATTTGTCACTTGCTGTGTAAACGGCCCCTTACTCTCGAACACGCATGTCTCTTGCACCTCAAAAAAAACTTGCTCTGTAAACTGCCAAATTCCTCTTTTCCAATGTATCCCGAATGCAGCAGCAAGGCTCACCAGTCTGTCCAAACACTATACTGCTGTCTGTACTTGGTGCTAGTCCTAGAACTGGTTACCTATTTATTTCAGAATAGAAATGAACATTTATACTTTCACAAAGTTCTCTACAGTAATGCAATCTCCTACCTCTATCTAATCCAATATTAATGCGAGACCTCAAAGTATCAGATTCATTCTTAACATTCAAACATTAAATGTACCCTAAAACCATCCTTGTATGCAGGCCAATTACATTCCTTAAAGGGGTTGTCTCACTACATTGATTCAGCTTACCTAGGAATAGGTAGGACACTCTTAATGGACACATATTGCAAAGTGACTTGTTTTTGCTAAATCTTTAACATAAAAAGCAATCGCTGTAGTGAGACACCCCTTTAATGGGTCCATCCATTTACCCCCTTCATTTAACAGTATCACTCCCCCATGCACTCAATTTAAGTACATACACAGATCTTGATTGGCCCAAAGCAAACACTTTTTACCTTTTCTTTCATATCTACTTTGCCAAGTCTGGCGAGCAAGGCTCTTCTTATTTGAATCGTTAACTAGGGCATTGTCTTCTCGACTAAGAAAATGTGACATCTTGTAATATACATGAGAAAAAATATCTATATAGATGGAGACCTCATTACTGCCAGCTGGTGCCACTGTGTGTGTACTACTGCTAGTAATGTTAGTACTACTGGTAACTAGGAGATTCTTACTAGCAAAACGGCCAACGCAGGATGTCATTTGGTTGCCATAGCAGACAGGGCCACGGTTGTATTCCACAGAAGTTTATTAACTTGCAGTACATGAGTACTGGAAGTTTTTACTCCCCTACTAAGGGGTGTTAAAAAACATAAAAGGAAAAAAAAAAAAACACACACACAACCTGCTCTTTCCATTTCTGACATAGAAAAATAAAAATGTAATAAAAAAAAAACAACAAAGTACAACTTTTTTTTTTGTTAATGCTACATCCAGAAGTCTGATCATTGTTATGTTGTTAATCATGCCTGGTGAACATCACTTGAATACAACAATTAAAACCAAAGACACCCAACACCAGTGCTGCGTTTTTTTGTCATAAATAAGTCCCAAGATGGGCTAGGTTGACAAAAAAAACAAAAAAAAAAAACAAAACACATTATGGCTCTAGGACGGAGAACATGAAAAAAACAAGACAAAAAACAGGCTGGACCTTAAAGGGGTTGTCTCACTACATTGATTCATCTTACCTTAGTCCTGTTTTCTTGGTTTCATTTTGTATTCAGGGGCGTTTTACTGGCCTCTACTAGGCCTTGCAGTTGATAGCTGGTCTGTTAGCTATAGCACCAGTGTTGGCAGCATATCAGGAGAGATCAAACCAGGTCTGTAGCTATACGCGACCTAAGGAGCTGATGCAGCCCATATCAAGAGGGGAGAATCTGCGAAGCAAGGTAGGTCACGTTAAATCGGAACATAATATTGCCAAAATAGTGGACTTGTTTTTTGCTAGGCTCTTTAACATTAAAAGCATCCTTGTAGTGAGACAACCTTAAGGCCAAGTCTACACTGTATCATAAAAAAAAAAAAAAAAAAAGTCCGAAATCGTGCTGTTTTTTTTCTGATGCAGGGCCGTGGTTTTTTTTCTAATTTTTTTATGTTGCCCATACAATTGAATAGAAAGAGTACCGGACGAATTATATAAACGTGATGTATATTAGCACGGAGCCGAAGAGGGACAGGAGAAAAAATGACATGGGGAGACTAAGGCCTGGTTCACACGGATTTCGCCCCGCAATTACGGCGGCTGCCGTGCAGGGGGTCAGCAGCTCGCCGGCCCCATAGACACTCAATTCCTCGGCGGTAAACCCGTATATAATGTGCCATGTTCACTTTCTCACCCCCTCGGCGTATTCGCCTCCGAGCGGCGTGCGAGATGAGTAGAAGAGACGGAATGGCATAGTTCTCTATGAGAACTGTGGATTACCGTAATGACTGGGACGGAATTCCAGCCTTAATGCCAGCGCAAATACGACGGTAGTCTGGCTGGAATCAGTCCCAGAATAAGCCGTGTGAACGGCCCCTTAGGATTGTTTTTTCTATTGAAGTCTATGGGGCTGCCTAAGCGATCGTATTTTCGTTGCTTTTACAATGCTAAAAGCGCCGAAAATACGAGAGTGTATTGCTATGCCGTAGAGAGATATCCTAAGAGGTTAAAAGAGGAAGCTCAATTATTTACATAAGCAAACGGATTTCTAGATTGTACATAGCATGGTAAATGGGTTACAGAACACCTGTCAGGACAATCTCTTCAGTTTATTTACCCACACTGCAGTGTATTTTTCTCCTACACTTATAATAATAATTTAAAGCCATTTTCTAGAACTCAAAATTGACATTGAAATTTTTTTTCTAATGTTTAATCATAATCGCATGAGATAATAGTGAAATATTGTCAATGCGAAAAAAAAAACTAAAAAATGAAGGATAAAATCTACAGGTGATAAATTCTCACTGATCTGTAGGACCTTTTCCAAAGAAGGGCAAACTATATTTCCATTTGTCTTCTCTTTGGAAATTTTTATGTTCTAAGTTATCAAATAATATATTTGGGGCAAAATATAGATGTTTCCTTTTGTAGCCAGTTTTCTAGACGCACACATTATCTAGCACACAGGTTCATGCTTAAAACATCAGATCACATATAACATGGGGGACCTGACGTTGACGTTTTTGTTACAATTAGAAATGTCAAAGAATTAATCAAGCTTGGTATAAGCAAGTTTTGGAGTATGTAAGATTCAGTGCAGTTGATTACTTTACAATGCGAACGTGCAAGTGGGGAAAGGGTTGAAAAGCTTACCTTCTCACTTTTACAGAACACGGTTCACATTCTGCAGCTGGGAATTTTGCAAAGACTGGATATTGTCAATTTGCCCTTTCTGTTTTTCCAGCATGTCTTCAAATTCATTCTTTTTCATCTCAACTGCCCCTCGCTCCACTGCTGCCCGCCGAATCCTACCCTCCAACTCCGTTACCCGGCTCTAAAATTACAAGACAGACCATGATTAACACAGGAGACAATGCTTAAATTGGTGCTCCCATCTCACACACTGATGGCATATCGTCAGCATCTGCCATCAATGCGCGATAGGTGCAGGTCCCAGATCCATCTCCGAAATGGGCCCCAGAAAGTCTCTTTCCTGAATGAAAAAGATGTCGCTCTTGCCCACTACTCTCCATTCTGTTCTATAGGAGGTCCAAGTAAAGCGAAACGCACCACTCGAAGCATCAAGGAACAGAAATTTGTAGCTTTTTATCCCATTGGTCAGTGATAAAAACCATATTGCGGATCGGGCTGACAGATTGCTGGGTGGGGCTGGTGAGAACCCAGCTGTCATGGTCCACATTGGCACCAATGACAAAGTTAGAGGTAGGTGGAGTATCCTTAAAAATGATTTCAAGGACTTAGGCCAAAAGCTCAGGGCAAGGACCTCCAGGGTAATATTTTCAGAAATATTACCTGTTCCACGAGCCACACCAGAGAGGCAGCGGGAGTTTAGAGAAGTGAATTAGTGGCTCAAAAATTGGTGTAGGAAAGAGGGATTTGGGTTTTTGGAGAACTGGGCTGACTTCTGTCTTGGCTATAGACTCTATGCTAGGGATGGGCTGCATCTAAATGGGGAGGGTGCTAACAGTTATTGGTTGGGAACTAATAATGCCTGGGAAGTGTGAAGGAATATTTTAAACTAGGACCTTAGGGGGGTGGGGAAAGGTTAACTAAACATATAGCATGACAAGAATAGTGAAGTAGAAGGACTGGGAATTAGGAAATAAATAACAGTTTTGAGTTTGAGTGGAATGATTTGAGGGGGTATTTTAGCAATAGTAAAATGAATAGGGAAAAGGTTATAAAAATGGAACAAAAAAATCTTTAAAAAATTGCATAGCTGACCCAATGGCAGGATCCATGACCAACAAAATAAATGAACTAGAATAATTAATGCAGAGAAAAAATAGACATAGTGGGAATAACAGAGACATGGCTGGACAGGAGCTAACGATGGGCGGTTAACTTCAGGAGTTACAGTCTATTAGAAGTGACGTAAACAGAAGGGGGAGAGTGTACTGTCTCTAGTAAAGTCCGTCTGAAGCCAACACTATGCGGGAAGATATAAGGTACAGGTAAGAAACAGGTGGAATCATTATGGGGAAGACATATAAGCATGGGGATAGTAACATTAAATCTAATTATAATAGGGGTCTGCTATAGGCCCAAAATGAATACAGAATCCATAAAAGTATGCTCCTCAGGCAAATAGATGAAGCATCTAATCAGAATGAGGTTGTTATCTGGGCGACTAACTATCCAGACATAAATTGGAATCTGAAACCTGTACTCTCACAAAGAAACAGGTTTTTGTCTATAACTAAAGATAATACCTTTCCCAAATGGTGCAGGAACCGACTAGACGAAAGGCCTTTCTAGACTTAATATTGATAATAGACCTGACAGAGTAACAAAGGTTCAGGTTGAGGGGCACCTAGGGAATAGTGACCATAATATAATAAACTTCCATTTATCCTTCAATAGAGCTCTTTGTCATGGAGCCACAAAAACACTGAATTTGAGGAAGGCTAATTTTACCCTGCTTAGAGAGGCACTAACCGTATTGACTGGACAAGGTGTTTAAAATAGCAGAACAAAAAAAATGGAGATCTTAAAAACATCTTAGGCGCCCACTGTGAGAGGTACATACCATATGGTAAAAAAAATAATTAGAAACAGGTAAAACCCAATGTGGATCAACATAGATGTAAAGGAGACAATAAAAAACAAAAAGAAAGCGTTTCAGCTACTAAAAAAGGAGGGCAGTGAAGAGGCGCTAAGAAGCTAAAGGGAAGAAAATAAAGTGTATAAAATAAAGATAAAGGCAGCAAAGCTGGAGACAGAAAGACATATTGCAATAGAAAGTAACACTAACCCCAAAATATTTTTTAACTATATAAATAGTAAAAAGATTAAAAAAGAAAATGTTGGCCCTTTAAAAAGTACTGAGGGAGAGACAATAGAGGGCGATGAGGAAAAAAGCAAACCTATTAAACAATTTCTTCTCCACTGTATTTACCGAGGAGATGAGCTTCCTGTTGATGAGCAAAGGGAGGAGGTAAATTCCAACTTAAATGTTTCTTGTCTAACCCAGGAAGAAGTGCAGCTCCGCCTTAGGAAGATTAAAATAGACAAATTCCCAGGCCCTGACGGTATACACCCACGTGTCCTAAGGGAGTTAAGTAATGTGATAGATAAGCCCCTATTCCTAATATCTATGGACTGTATAATAACGGGCTATGTCCCAAAGGCCTAGCGCATAGCAAATGTGGTGCCAATATTCAAAAAGGGGTCAAAAAGTAATCCAGGAAACTATAGGCCGGTAAGTTTAACCTCTGTTGTGGGTAAAATGTTTGAAGGTTTTCTCAGAGATGCTATCTTACTGAAAATAAATGTATAACGCCGTTCCAGCATGGGTTTATGAAGGATCGGTCCTGTCAGACTAATCTCATCAGCTTCTATGAGGAAGTTAGTTCCAGACTGGATCGGGGTGAGGCACTGGATGTCATATATTTGGATTTTTCTAAAGCATTTGATACTGTTCCGCATAAAAGGTTGTTAAGTAAAATGAGAATGCTTGCACTGGGGGAAAATGCATGCAAGTGGGTAAGCTACTGGCTCAGTGATAGAAAACAAAGGGTGGTAATTAACGGTACATACTCAGACTGGATCCCTGTTACTAGTGGGGTACCACAGGGCTCAGTATTGGGCCCTATCCTCTAATATTTTCATAAATGATCTTACACAGGGATTGCACAGTAGAATATCGATCTTTGCAGATGATACTAAGCTCTGTAAAGGAATCCACACAATAGAGGATAATGTGTTATTACAAAGGGATCTGTATAGGTTGGAGGTCTGGGCAGAGAAGTGGCAGATGAGGTTTAACACTGATAAATGCAAGGTTATGCACATGGGGAGGAAATATCCATTACATGATAAATGGAAAAACACTGGGTAAAAGTGACATGGAGAAGGACTTGGGAATCCTTGTGGACAGTAAACTTAACTGTAGCAGCCAGTGTCAGGCAGCAGCAGCCAAAACTAATAGGATCATGGTTTGTATTAAAAGGGGCATAGATGCACATGATGGGAACATGGGTAGTCCGGAAGGAATTTTTTCCCTAACATGAGGACAATTGGCTTCTACCTCATGGGGGCTTTTGCTTTCCTCTGGATCAACACTAACACTTTAGCAAATGGGCTGAACTGGATAGACGTATGTCTTTTTTCGGCCTGACAAACTATGTAACTATGTTAAATATGCTGTCCTACGTAAGGGTTGCATATTATACTTATGAGGTCTGTACTCAAAGCAGCTAAAACTGCACAAAAAAAAAAAAGATGTCATTTGGCTAATAGCATTGCTGAGAGAATACAGCGGACTCAGTTTGGAGTCTGGTGTATTTACTAGGAAGGTAGCATGAGTAATTCTGTTTGCAAATACAAAGCAGAAATGCTTTTAACTCCTTAACGACCGCCCACTGTCTTTTGACGTTGCTGCAGGCATCGGAGTTTGCGGCGCCCGGAGCCGCAGCAGCGCTAGGATCGGGGCTGTACTACACAGCTTTGATCCCAGCGCAGCGCCTCCAAGCGTTGGGGAGCGGGGGAACTTCCACTCCCCGGTGCTTTAACCCTTTGATTGCCACGGATCGTCACCGCAGCGCAAACAAAGGGTTTCCCTGACACAACCGGTGACCCGACAGAGCCCGGGGAACGGCTGCACAGTCAGCCCTGGGGACCTAGGGTGGCCCCATGGCAGTCTGTGTAAGAAATCAGTGATCAGGGCACACTGTGTGCTGTCCTGATCACTGCCTGTGTCAGACTGACACAATGTGAAATGCAGTTATGTTGCACCCTTTTACCAAATTTATTCTGAATATTTTGTTGTAAATTGCAAATTTTAAACAGGTAAAAAAAAAAGCGATTTCTTCCTTCAAAAAGTCACCATCTTATGTCCCACGAGCGCATTTTATACTGGACTCTTAGAAAAGTTGTATTTTGATTGCTTGCTATGGGTAACTAAACCTGTCCTGTTAGATTTGCAGTCACTGGCCATTTATCACTGATGTTACTTTACTACAGGCACTGGCCTTCTTGAATCACCCTGTATCTTCCAGAAAAGCACATTTGTGTAGCATTGTATGGGTAAATCCATGTAGCAGCTTCCCCAGATCATGGTAGAATATTTCTGTGGATTTGCCACCGTTTTCCCCTTACGCTTTAATTGAAATAATATCTTTTTAAGGAGTTGCTGCTGGTTTTTACACATTTGTGGACTATCGAGATACCTTTCTTCTGCTTAAGGGGTAACCACTGAGCCTGCGCACCCCCAATTAGGTGAGCTGAAAATGTTCTATTTTTACATAGCTTTGTAGTCCACCTAGGAAAGAAGGCAATTAGTTAGCAGTGTTTGGTTCTAAATCTACTGTATGTTACACATTCTTTCCAACAAAAGTGCCAAGTGGTCAATGCAGAGAGCTAATCCAAAGTAACAGTGAGTAATGGAAGGTATGTGCTTTCAGTCTCAGATATTCCAATCCCTTAAAACGTAACACTACAAAATTTTAAAAAAAAAAAAAAAAAAAACCCTTTTACCATTAAACCCTTTTTCTAAAACTGCTGGGAAATACACACTGGTAAAACCAACTATCCCTTTCAGATAAGCAGTTTACTTCTATGAAGCTCTCTCCCATCAATAACCTCCCCTTCTGGCTCCAATCCAGTAATCGTGGGCACATTTTACTCAATGCCTATATGACCTGACTATAAATGATGATTCTCCCTACTTTTACGGTGCATGCCTAGCCTCCCACTGATTTCTACAGTCAAGTCCATTATTATAAGCAGTTCCACCTGTTGACGTCAGCAGCACCTAACACGTAAAAGAAGTCTTGTATTGTGAACTTACATGGTGGGTGTAGAAGGTGTGCAACAGGCTATCTGCACAAATATCCCCGATTGCAGTGAAGAGGAAAAGGGACGATTTATCAGAGATGCACACAGGGTTGTGGAGTCGGAGTCGTTAAAAAATGGACCGACTCCCAAAATATATGATAAATTGGTACAATTCGTTCAATGCGGTGCCAAGAGCAAGAGAAATTGGGTCTTGTGAGTGCTACTGCTCCCATATCTTCAGCCTCATCACATGAGGAGTATAATTGATGACATGGAGCAAGCAAAGCGTTACCGCAGGGAAAAGATCCCGCTCCCATGGCAAACAGATTTCAGCCAAATTTTTCACTTCATATTTACAATTTATTCAAGTTTTTTGTGTTCTAAAGAAGTATCCTATAAATATATTTTACATCGACAAGCAAAAGGGGAACACTGTTTTAAACTTGTGACTTTCAGTCTCCATATCTCACCATCCATGTGAGACTCCCATAATTTTATAGACAATCATCTTGGCTCTCATACATAACTTTTACCTTCAACTATTTAGCATCTACTTAGTTCTGCAGATTCTTTCTTGTAACTGCATTGTTCCCGTTTTGCTCCTGGTGGTGGAACAATCTTCTCAAGGCTGATTCCCAAGTGAAAGGCCACTGGTTCGATCAGACATGGAGATGATTTCCCAAGAAAAGAGACACCGCATCATCCAGCTCATCGATAGCGTCTCTGGGCCATGAAAATTGCCAAACTACATCACGTGAGGCCATGACGACAGCTGGAAGAATATGTAATGAAGTCCATCCATCCATTCAGAAGCCAAGAGGTGGACGTCCAGACAAACTATCAGAGTCAACAAGTTGCTGATCACAAGGTCTATCAGTTCTAACGCGACAGAAACCGCAGTGGAGGCGACTTGTAGGCTTTGTAAGAGTAAGATCACAGACGTCCATGCAAGCACCATGCAACACGCATTACACAGGTCTGGAATGATGGCCCGAAAAAAGGTAAAGAAGCCTTTAACTTCAATCTCGTTATAAGAAGCGTCGGCGAAGAGTTTACAGAAAAGTACAAAAACTGGAAGATTGGAAACAGGTGATTTGGAGCGATGAGATAAAAGTCAATAGACCGGACTCTGATCTGGGCAAATGGGTTTGGAAGAATCAAGGGAAAAGGTGGCTTACAGATCGAGAAACTGGAAGAACTGTCAGGTTCGGTGGAGGAAGCCTGAAGATATGGGGGTGTTTCACAGCCAAAGATTTTGGAGACTTGATGAGGATCGATGGTGACCTCCATGCTGAACTATATGCGAGTGTCCTACAAGAACATACTCCAGTACTATGGCTATAAAAAGGACGACAGTGTTCCAAAGTCTGGTTTTAATCCAGGTTAACATTTGCATCTCTGCCAGATCTGTTATATGCGACATCAATGGCTCAAAACAGAACCAACTACACACAACAGTGTCCGTAAGGTTTCTCTTGTGGTGTATGTCGTTTTTTCCAGCAGCATTTTTCTTATTCCAGGACATTAAACCGGATTTGCACATTGCGTCTTTGTTTATTCTCAAATGCACTGACAACGTGGTTAAAAAAGGTGTTTTATAACAGACTCAAATTTGGAACGGCTTTGTAAAATGTTGCTAAAATTTAATTTAAAAAGTATGCGCGTTTGTTTTTTTTTTTTTTTTTAAGCACGTCAAAATGTAGAAAGAAAAAAATAAAAAAATAAAAAAGCCACACACACACCAAACAGCCCTATAGGAATGTTAGAACATTAATGCACAAAGAAATTATTAGCTTTGAATTTCTAAGTACACTTAAAAACAAAACAAAGAGACAAAAACCTCGAACTGCCTCTTTGCATCCTCACCTCTAAATTACACAATTAAATGGGTTTTGCCACGATCTCATTTCATACCTTGTGCATCCAGCTCTTCAGCTCTGTGTGCTCAGAAGGGGGCGTGTGATTTGTTTGAATTGCATATCATGTGACCCTGCAGGATGACATCACCAGGCCTTTCCTCTCTATAGTCAATGAAAGGTCTGCTTATGTAAAGCATTGTGAGTAGCTGAGAGGTAAAGTTTTTACCTAACAGCACAAGGGTCCTAGGTTTAAATCCCTGCAGGAACCAAACCTGTGTTTTTTTTCTCTTTATCAATGCACATACCTCATTGAGGTTTCTTTCTTTTTATTTATTTGCACTGTTTGACTAATTACTAAAGAGTACAGAGGACGGGAGTAGAATGACCGCACCTGGGGTTTGAACACTCAGTAGCTGCCTGAGAGGAGAGGTGATGTCTGAGAATGTCTGACCGGGACTGAGGAGCTCTCAGCCCTGGTTGTATCCCCTAGAGACGAACTGTAAATAATGGATCACTAAAGGAGCAGCTAAGACAAAAACAGTGCAAAATTTTTAATAAATGATGAATGGTGAAAATGTTTGTTATTTCATTTGCAAGCTTCCCACGTCAATTTTACTTTGTGGCAAAACCCCTTTAAACACAGAGTTTGGCTACAGCCACACAGCAGTGACAACTTACCGATCGGATTCGGTTTAAGAATCTGACCAGTATTTAGCATCTTTTCAATGGTGTTGGTGGACGGTTCCGTCTGCGGATTCTACATCACCCTAACCATTGACCAGCACACCTTCCATCTGAAAACGGTCTAGAAGATTGTGCATGTTCTGAGTTTTCCGCAACGCCTGCAGTTTGAAATGTGTCCGGCTGAAAATCTGTTCAGTGTAGACTACTTGGTGGATTTTCAATTAACGTCTATGAGGTTGATCGCATGTAGGTTTTTAGATGGTTTGCGGATTTGGAAACAATCTGAAAATCCGATGAAAAAACATTGTGTTTTCCAAAAAGGCTCCACAAGAGAAGTCTTACCTCACAAAGAAACTGCTGCATCCCTAACGGGTTAAAGATTTTAGTTACTTCATAGGAAAACATTTTGTCACTTCCTGAAATACTTGCGATAGAATTACTTGCTTTTTTTTTGGTACAACATTCTTGCTCACCTCCAGAGACTGAAAACCCATCTACACCTTGTCCTGCTTAGAGCTAGTAGTTTGCTTCAGTTGTATGGCTACATCTAGACCAGATTTGTAGGAGGAGTCTGCAAATCTACATCCCCATGTAATGTATAGAGCAGAAATCAGAGCATCCGGTTTTGGAAATGGTGCACATTTTTTAACATGAACGTTCCACTCTTTGCAACACAAAGGGCCACATGTATTAACCTGTTTAGGTCAAACTCACTTTTTTGCCCATAGGTTACTATGGGCAAAAGAGTGAGTTTTAGACCTAAACAGTTTCATACATGTGGCCCAAACAGTACGGTAAATTCTCCAACCAACCCACCGCAAAATAAAACCATAGAAATCTGGTTATAGCACCTGCAAACAAGCAAAAATTTTTTGGGGCTTTTTTTTTTTTTACCCGCCAACTACTTATCAAATCAATTAGAGCTGAATGATAGTAACATTTCTTTCTTAGGCAGAAAAATTTAAAAAAAAAAAAAATACAAAGTACATTTGAATTTTTTAGTAGTATTGTTAGTCAGCCCTTTGCTTTGAAGTATAGAGGTTCATATTCCACACATTTACAATGCCTTTGATGTTACTCCAACCTTTTGGCTACTGAAAAAAGAAATCAAAAGGCGCTAGGGCTGAAAGCACAAATGCCCCATCCCCAGCTGAAATAATGGAGCAGGATGTTTTTTTTTTTTTTGGGACGACACAAATGATCCCGCAGGATGAAAAACAAAGTAACTACCATGGAAAAAAAAAAAAAAGGAAAACCAAACCCGTGTTTTCCCCACATCGAGTGTGTAACCAGTAATTTTATTCCCAGCCACAAACCACAACACAGCAGCTATCAAAGCGGGGAGACTTCATTGCTCTGCGGCCACTTCCTAATCCCATAATATGAAGTACAGTTGCTCAAACCTGCAGATAAAACAAAACAAGGCATCAACCACACAAGCTCTTTTCTTAAAAAAAAAGGACAAAAAACAGTACAAAATCTGACTGCTGCTTTTGTTAAAATGTAACTGAAGACGCCGAGAGCCCTTATTCTCTTTGGGGAAACACATTTCAAAAATTTCAGGTTTGGTTTCCAGGATCTTACTCGCATGAATAGAGGCTTTTATTCTTTCTTTACTATTTTTACAGTTTGCCCAAATTTTTTGTAACTTTATGGACAACACTATAGGGGATCACGTTAACCCAGGGTCGAAGCGGAAAGTGACGGGGGAAAAAAACCTTAAAAGCAAGAGTCTCCAACTGAAAATGAAAAAAAATTTGACTTTAAAACGGACCCCCACCTTTAAATTTTTAATACCAAAAAAATTTTTGCTCAGGTTTTTTACCCCACGTGGGGGGATGGGGCAAATAGTGAATCATTATGCTATTTAATAAAACAGACAAGACGTACTGCAAATTATTTCCCCCCCGGGGCGGGGGCCTGGCAAGCCTATATCACAGACAGGCCTTTGGCTAGAATGGAAGTCATCAGCACCCCGCAACTGCACAGCAGTGATCCGCAGGAGAACAGAGGGAGCCCTCTTCCTTTTTTCAAAAACCCCCTTGCTATTTTTTCACACGGCTTAAACTGGGACATATTTCCCCCGTATTTGCGGCTACTGCGCTAAATACGGGATGAAACGCGTCCCAGCATTACGGTAACCCCGCTGTCAAAAGGAACTATGGTTAGTCCCCAACTGGCACAATTCAACGGTGGGAGAAAAGTGACATTAAATTTACTAGCGGTAAATACTCCCCACTAGAAAGAATGTCTATGGGGCCACGGGGGGCTGCCACCCCCCCCCCCCCCGCAGGAGTTTGGGGAAAGCTCCAAAACTGGGCCAAAAATTGCGGGGAAAATTTACGCCCGCAATTCCCCCGTGGAAATAGTTTTTACTGCCGGTCGCTATGGACTGCAGCTTTTAAAAACAGAAGGGAACCCCCGGGTCCACCATTGAGCCGGCCTCGGACCTGCAAGACTGCAGGCCGAAAGGGAGCCTAAAGGGCCCGCTTGTGGCCAAAGGCGCGGTGTTTGAGCCCCGGCTTTAAGCCAGTTAATCCAATCGGGCACCTTTTCACTTTTTCTCAGTAGAAAAAGAGAGTCCAATAAAAAACAGGGGTAAAATTCATATTATTAAAATTGTTCCCATAAATGAACATTTCCAGCAATATTAGGATACCTACATCTACAGTGGTGTGAAAAAGTATTTCCCCCCTGATTTTAAATTTTTAGATTTTGTCCACTTAAATGTTCGAGATCCCCCAAACAAATTAAAATAAGAAAAAACATAACACAATAAACAAAAATGTTTTTTAAATAAAGTTTTTTATTATTAAGGGAACCGGAAAAAAATTTTAAAAAGCCCTGTTGAAAAGAATTGCCCCTTCCCCTTTAAAACAAATTTAAAGGGTTTTCTCACTACAAAGATCACATCTGTAATAATGGGGACAGACAAAATAAGCACTTTTGCAACTGGTTTGTATTACCTAAATCATTTAATATAGCAACAAAAGAGCTAATTGTGGTGTTAAACTAAAGCTGCGTCTGAGGGCGGGCCCAACTATTGCTGGATGGCGCTGATATTTGTCCATCTGGTTCCCCTGCCCGGTGCACCCCCCTACCTCGATTCGCTGCATGCATACTCTGTGCTTACTCCCCTGTAAGCTGTGGAAAAATGAAAGTGAAACTGGCTCTCTTAGCTTGCTGTGCTGGCTGTGTCTGTGTAATAAAGGCTGCCTGAGCCTCTGCTCTTTTCCCAGTGACAGTTCTGATGTGAAGGATCTGGAGAATTACTGAGTCTCTTTAGTTGCCAGATTCACTGCCCTCACCCATATAACACACCCTTATACACTGTCTGATAAAAGAGGGGCAACAGTGTACATTTCTCACATTTGTTTCATCAGTTCAGGCTGTATGTATAACTGTTTACAGCAATGCAGGTATTTTAGTTACAACAAGGCTGTGGAGGGTGGCGACAGCTCTCCAGGCACGAGAACGGACCATTGCAGCAGCAACTTATCTAAGAGGTCACAAAACAGCCCACAACAACAAATAAAAACTGCAGGCTTCACTTGCCTCAGTTAAGGTCAATGTTCATGACCCCACCATAAAAAAAAAGACGTCAAAAAGGCCCGCTGACAAATTCCAAGGGGAAAAACCATGGAGCAAAAAAACCCTAAATGCTCTCTCAGTTTTGCCCGAAAACTCTTGAAGATTAAGGGAAAAAATTCTTGAGACAAGACAAGCATTTTTAGAAAAGGATCATCATACCAACAGTTAAACATGGTGGTAATGTGACGGTCTGGGGCCGTCTTGCTGCTTCAGGACCTGGAAAGCTTCTGTGATATATGGCCCCCGAATTCTGTCTACCAACAAATCCCGAAGGGAAGTCAGGCCCTCTTTTGTTTTACCTCTAGATGAAGCACACCCGGGTTTTTGCAGCAGGGCAATGTCCAAAAAACCAGCAATCCCCTCTGAATGGCTTTAAAAAAAACAAATAAGATTTAGAGTGGATGCAAAATCCGACCACCTTAAAAAAAAAATGGGTTCATGCTCGAAACCCCCAATGTGGGGTGAAAACACAATTCTGCAAAAGATGAGTGGGAAAACCCAACAATGTAAAAAACTCTTTTCAGTTATCCAAACGCTTGATTGCAGTTGTTGCGCTAAGGGTGGCCCCAAACCCGTATTGGTTTAGGGGGCAATTACTTTTTAACACAGGGGCCCCGTAGGGTTTTTATTACTTTTTTCCCCCAAAAAAAAGACCCTCATTTAAAAACCGCTTTTATTTTTTCTTGCTTTTTTTTGTTTTTTCTAAAATTTACATTTGTTTGGGGATTGAAACATTTAAGTGTGGGCAAACATCCAAAAAAGTAAAAATCAGGAAGGGGGCAAATAGTTTTTCACCACTGGATGTAATACCTTATTATTATAGTCCTACACAAAGAAATGTCAGGCTGTCAGAATAGGCAGGATACATGCTCAACTTGCTTTCTACCGCAGGCATATTGCCCATAATAAACACTGTACAAGAGAATGCTCTTATTACTTTCATTTTACACTTGCCAATCATCTTAAGGGGCTCGGTTTTTCCCCTTTAAGGGGCTTTGCCTGGGGGGAATCGCTCCTGACCCCCCCGCAAAAGTGCCGCCGGGGGGTTAGGGTGATCGCCGCAAAACCCCCGGCAGAAAACGGGCCCCGGGCGGGGGGCTCCCCCCGCGGCGCGGGTTTAAAAAAACCCTTCAGACACCGTTTGGCAAAGTTGGCCCCCGTCTGGAATTTGAATGACTTTCGGGGGCCGGGCAACCGATGTGGGGGTCATCGGCAGGGGCCCGGGAAGCTTAGTTTGGCAAACAAACCGAGGGGACGGGGACACGGCGGGGGGGGCCCCGTAAAGGCCCCGCCCCTGCCTTTGTCCCGGTTTTCCCCCCAATTTTTCCGGGCCCTTTAGACAAATTTGGGGGAAAACCCCCAAACTGTGTCACCCAAAAAGCATTGCCTATGCAAGGCTTTAAAGGCGGGTTTTTAACAACGCGCCCCCTAGTGGGGGTGAAGCCCCAATAGGGGGATAAATTTAACAGTGAAAAAAAAAATTTTTTAAAAAAAAGTACAAAAAAAAAAAAAAAAATTAAAAGTTAAAATTCCCCCCCTTTTTCCCTATTTTAAAAATTAAAAATTTTTTTTAAAAAATAAAAAAAAAGTTAAAAATTTTTGGGTTTATCCCGCGTCCGAAAAAGCCCCTATCTATAAAAATAAAAACCCCTCTTTTATCCCTTTCGCTAAAAACCCCGTAGAAAAAAAAAAAATTCCCAAACCCCAAAAATTTGCGTTTTTTGGTCTTTTTAAACGTCACCAAAAATGGAAAAAAAGTGATCAAAAAAGTTGCATAAATTCCAAACGGGTTTGGAATAAAAGTACACTTAAGCCGCAAAAAAAGCCCCCCTCACTGACTTTCCCTAGGTGTTAAATAAAAAAAAATTTTTGGGCGCACAATTTCAGTGCCGCAACGCAAAATTTTTTAAAAAGAAAAAAGTTTGGAATTTTTTTTTCGGGAAACCCAAAAAAAAACCCACATGTTTTTTATTTTCCGGATTTCGTTTTCAACCTGGTGAATACAGGGTAACACAAATTTATTTAAAAAGGAAAATTGAAAAAGCCCTAAAAGCAAAAAACCCGGAAAAAATGGTGAAAAAAATGTTTTTTTTCAAAATTTGTTCCACTTGGGAAATTTTTTTTCGGTTTTCCCCTTTTATTCTAAAGTACAAGGAAAAAACACCATTAGAAAGTACAAAAATTTTTCCCGCAAAATTTAAAACCCTCTTTTGTCTATGTAGGGGGGAAAAAAAAAAAAAAGTTAGGCTCTGGGAAGGGGGAGGGGAAAAAAAAACCTTCAAAAAAAAAAAAAAAACGCCGGGTTTTCCCTTAAAGGTTTAAAAGCCCTTCTTTTCACGGGCAACTTGTCAAGGGAATCCAAAAAAAAGGAAGGGAAAAAACAAATTCAAAATGAAATAAACACTAATATGTAAACCCGCCGGACCCCTACAATTTCCCCCTTAGGGGGCCCTTCCCCACGGGGCTTATTTCGCCGCCGGGTTTGGAGCCCTACTGCGCGGCCCGGGTTTTCGGGTTTCAGTTCGGGTCCCAAACGTTTTCAGTAATTACGGTTTAAAAACCAAATTTTCTCTTTGGTTATATAAAAAAAACACACAACTTCCCCCGTTGCCATAAAAAAAACAAAAAAAATTTATTTTTATAAATTATATATTATATTTATATATTTTATAAAATAAATTTATAAAAATATATATATTAAATTTTTATTTTTTTATATTTTTTATATTTATATATATAACTAAATTTAAAACGAAGGGAAACAAACATTTAAAAATTTACTGGTTATTAAAGGGGGTTTTCCAAAGTAAAATTGTTGTGAGAAGCTTGCAAATTAAAAATAAACATTTTCACCATTCTTTCATTATTAAAATTCTGCACCTTTTTGTTTTTAGGTGCGCCTTTAGTGATCCATTGTTTACAGCTCGTCTCCAGGGGATACGACCAGGGCTGAGAGTCCTCAGTCTGGTCAGACATGCTCAGTTTATCACCTCTCTTCTCGGGCAGTTTACTGAGTTTTAAAAACCCAGGTGCTGTCACTCTACTCCTGTCCTTTGTACTCTTTGGTAATTAGTCAAACAGTGCAAATAAATGAGAAAACGAAACCTCAGTGAGGTCTGTGCATTGGTAAAGAGAAAAAAAAAAAATCACAGGTTTGGTTCCTGCGGGATTTGAACCCAGGACCCCTTTTGCTGTGAAGCAAAAATTTTTCCTCTGAGCTACACAGCACTATGTGTAAACAGACCCAAAGAGAGGAAAAGGCCCGGTGATGGGCATCCTCAGGGTCACATGATATGCAATTCAAAAAATCACACGCCCCTTCTGAGCCAAAAGAGCTGAAGAGCTGGATGCAGGAGGTATGAAATGTGATCATGGCAAAACCCCTTTAAGGCCGTTTCAGGCCTGGTGCGTAAGGGATTAATTAAATTACTGCATGTTAAACTCACGCCATTCACCATATGGTAAACATACTGTGATAACTTCATTCCATGGGCCAGTATGATTATGGGAATACCACAATTCTATAGTCTTTTCAGTTCTTTTGCACAACAATAAAACCTTTAACTTAAAAAAAAAAAAAAAAGTTTGTCGTTGTGTCTCCGGACTCCAAGACCTGTAACATTTCTATTGACTAATCTGAATGAGGGCGTTTTTGTGGGATAATTTTAGTTCTTATTGGCACCATTTTACCCATCGACTACTGTGTAAAAACATCAGCTCCTTGGGAACACGTTGTAGGGAATGCCAATGGGGTGAGAGAGGTAACCAACTCCCTCTAAAACCAATTTGATGCAACGGCCACTATTCACCTTAAAGGGGATGTATCGCTTCTTTAGTTCGGCTGATTCATACTGCTCTCAGCTTCTTAACTCTAGAAATGCAGGGGCATTTCTTCCCCTCCCAGCTGGATGACATCTTCCCCCCTTCACTGTTCATGCTGGCTCCTGACACCCCATCTTTGAGTCCACATGTCACTTTATCTCTCCCTATCAGTCTTATTTTGTAAGAGCTGTATACATACCACAGGCTTTCAATCTAGACTAAGCACTGATCTCTTCTCCTCTCACAGCTGGAGATTTGTTACAGTTGAATTTCCAGCTTTTATGAATGGCACAGTCTCCCTTCTATGCAGGAGAGTTAGGCACCGAGACACAACTGTTATGTTTTCTGATTGTAGGTGTGCAGAGAGAAATTGCTACGGCCCCTTAATTTGAGTCAGGCAGGGATCGACACACAATTGTGCTGTTTCCTGATTGTAGAAGCCCTGCAGTGTTATTCTGTTTCTTCTGGGTTTTTGGGAGAGTGAAAATGTGCCAGTCCTTACTCTGAGTGAAAGAGACAGGAAAGCTCGCTCCCGTGAATACGACCCGGGGGGCCCAACGAATGTAAATGAGCTCCAGCTAGTGAAATGCAAGGAGGAGGGATCAGACCAGCACTGGATATCAGTGTAAACAGAAGATAAGGAATACTGTGATAAGACAGTTTTGCAAATGACATCTAATTGCAAAGTTACTTGTTTTCACTGTCCCCTTATTCTGAAGGCCATTTAATGAAATGATACCACTTTAAGGGTATGTTCACACGGTGTTTTTTTTTTTTTTAAGTGTATATTTACGCTCCTCTGGTGTCGATAAGGGGCTATGTAGCAGGATCTATATAGGCAGCGGGTGTCGGCTACTAACACCTGCCGGTACCAGCATGGAATGGAGCCGGCTCCATTCTGTGCTGTTTAACCCTCTTAGACCCTGCAGCTACGTCATCTAAGTGAATGAAAAAAGGTGCCGCGCACTGTTTCTCACTCCGATCGGAACTCCCGCGGCGAGATTACGGGGTCTCGATTGGTTAAAGTGTGAAGGCTTCTAGCGCCACCATGATTTCTGTTTTACTACTTCCTGCCCCAGGCCGCCATCTTTCTATACCCTATTGCATCGCTTATACAATGCAATAGGCTGTACAAATGATCGTAAAATAAAAAGTTATGTTTTAAAGTATAAAAAAAATATATTTAAATTTCAAATCACCCCCTTTTGTCATTTTACAAAAAAAAAATTAAAAATTAAAAAAAGCTATGCACACTTGGTATCGCCGCAGTCATAAAAGTCTAATCTATTAAAAAAGAATTTATTCCATACGCTGATCACCGCAGAAGTAATGTTTGGGATAATAGTGATCCAAAAAGGCACATGTATTCCAAACCGGTACCAGTAAAAAGTACACTTCAGCCTTTAATAAAAGCACCCTCGCTCAATTCTATAAGTAGAAGCACAAAAAAAGCCAAAAAATAGAAAATATCTGTTTTTTTTTTTATATAACTAAAACCCTACATGTTTGGTATTGCATCATTTATACCGGAGATTAAACGCCATAAAAACAAAACTCCCAAACAACGTACAAGTAAGTTTTTTCCACTTTCTGCCTCCCAATTTTTTTGCGGTTTCCCAGTATAGTCTATGGTATGGTGAATGACACCATTACAAAGTACATCTTGTCCTGCAAAATAAAAGCCCTCATATGTCTGTCTATGTAGGCAAAAAAATAAAAAAAAAGTTATGACTCAGGTGAGGAAAGAAAAACAAACGCGACAAAAAAAAAATTAAAAAAAAAGGTTGCAGCAGGAAGGGGTTAAAGGGCACCTGTGGCCATTTCTAACAGGTCCATTTTAGGAAATACTAGTATTCCCTATGGAATAACAATCCTGGAGCATCTTTCCATAAATCTTAATTTTGTGAGATTTCCTTGCTTGCTTCCTCCTAGAAACATATTACCAATCTGTTATAGTGGGATGTTGCCAATTGATAAAAGGATTGGTAACACCCAGATGACAGATTCAGTAATACATTTCACAGGGAACATAGAGATTTACTAAAGCAGACATATCAGGAACAGCCTGATATGAATTACCCTACAGATGATAGTGAGGCACAGAAGCCAGATGTACAGTACTTGTTTATGGCGCTGATGCAACCCAAATCCAAAAGAAAAACCCATTGGTGACAGCAGGTTTTATACTACAGATTGTAGCCTTGTTGTTCAGGTTGTTGGAGGTCTATAAATCATGTAATTGTGTCGCTAAGTATTGTAAAAAATACAGTCAGCCAAAGGGTTTTACTAAATGGTATTAGGAGGTGAAGAATCAACTGCTGAGAGCTACATGAAAACTACAGAAATCCTGAGGTTATGTAATCTGAAATAACAGGTCATTTTAATTTCAAACATGTGCTGCCCAGAATCTGGTAAGTTTCCCGATAATAAAATCCTACAGTATGCATGGTCATATGCAGTGCCCGTCTAAACTAGCTCTGCTTTATCTAGTGCATATATGATAAATTGGCTCTAAATTGATATTACACAGTCAAGTCACATTATAATGACCACTTCCTACTTTCGACAGCGTGAAGGTCATGAAGAAAGTCACGTGTCACGAGATGGCTTGGTGGGTAGATAAGATGTGCAACAGGCTGTCCGTACACAGATCCCTCATTGCCGTCTGGTGTTAAAGGGGTGATTCAAAGCTGCAAAACAGGATGAATATTGGCTTCTTGGCCAAAGGCAGCGGTATATCTGATACGGTGCTGGGGTGAAAGTGTATTGTGAGTGGACAAATGATGGCATTGTGAATAAGCGCCGTGGAAACGGCGGAGCGCCATGTGTCATTGATGTAAAACGTGAAGGTCACCTACGAACTTGCAGGAGGGCTGAACACGCTACAATGGAGCAGCTCACCAAAATGAACCCATGGGCTACCACACAGGGAGGTATTGTAGCATGTTAAAATGAAGAAAATCAGAGAACTTACCAGAAATAAAATTGTTGTAAAAAAACTAAAAAGCAGAAGGAGGGCCTAAAGTATTCGGATTGGCTAAACTGGTTCATTCAGAATGAGTGGATTCAAGGGCTGAGGTTGTGGTTCCCGGGTATCCTCATCATGCTACAATCCCTATATTATGCCACATGTTCACAATGCACCTTTACAAAGTCTTCACAATAATGAACCAGATTCCTCTCTTGCTCTGTATCCTAGATTAGTGCGATAAGAGGAATGGAAATGGGATTTGGAATCCGCAATGTGGAGAAAAAACTAAATCTATCAATGGCCACGGCGGGTCGTCAGCGCTACTATTAACCCCTTAAGGACCCAGCCTGTTTTGACCTTCCTGACACAGCCCTATTTTTGAAATCTGACATGTGTCACTTTATGTGAGAACAACTTTTTGCACTTTTACTATCCATGTGATTCAGAGGAATGTTTTCTCGTGACAAAATTTTGCTTTAAGTTAGTAAGAAATTTTTATCCATACAATCCCTTGTTTTTGTGAAAAATATCAAAATTTCATGAAAATTTGGAAAAATTTTGCGATTTTGGTTC
>JAODAL010033042.1:0-46074 GCA_025379985.1 Phyllomedusa bahiana | reverse complement strand
ATTTGGAAAACAAAATTCTAGTAACTTTTGGGGTGTATTCTTGGTGCAAAAAAAAAAAACCTTTTTTTATCTTAACTTTTAAAATACTTTTGCATTTGGAGGGCCATATTTTTTCAAAGAGCACCTTGTACTTAATTTGGATACAAATTTTTTAGTAACTGTTGGTGTATTTTTTTTGGGAAAAAAACCCCTTTTGTTTCCGTATAATTTTAAATAGCTGTATTAACTTTGGGCACCAATGTTAAAAGGAGCCACCTTGTACAATTTGGATAAAAAATTTTCTAGTTGTTGGTGATTTCTTTGGCAAAACCCCTTTTTGTTACCGAAAACTTTAAATAGCTGTATTACTTGGGCCCCCCCGGGTTTTGTTAAAAGAGCCCTGTATTTTAAATTTGGATAAAAAAAATTTTTCTAGTAACTGTTGTTGTTTTTTCTTGGGTGCAAAAACCACCTTTTTGTTACCCTTTAAAACTTTAAATACTTTTTCACTTTGGCGGCCCAGGGAAAACCCCCATTTTTATTAATTTGGTACAAAATTTTTGAAATTTTGGGGTTATTTCTTTGGTGCAAAAAACCCCCCTTTTTTACGTAAATTTTAAAATAGCTTATTTACTTTGTCCCACCCCCAGTTTTTTTCAAAAAGCCACCTTTACTTAAATTTGATACAGAAATTTTCTAGTAACCTTTGTTATTTATTGGTGCAAAAAACCTTTTTTACGAAATTTTTTAAATAGCTGTATTTCCCTTTTTTGCAGCCCTTTTTTAAAGAGCCACCTTGTATTTAAATTTGGATTAAGATTTTTCTAGTTACTATTGGTGCTATTTCATATTGGGTCACAAAAAAACCACCTTTGTGTTATCCGTTATAAAATTTTAAATAGCTGTATTTCATTTGGTTGCAGCCCAGATGTTCTTCAAAGAGCACCTTGTACTTAAATTTGGATATAGAAATTTTTAGTAACCTGTTGGTGTATTTCATTGTGCAAAAAAACAACCTTTTGTTATCTGGTATACATTTTAAAATTGCTGTATTGAACTTTGCGAGGGCCAGTTTTGTTCAAAGAGCCACCTTGTGTACTAAATTTGGATACAAAAAATTTCTAGTAACTGGTATTGAATTTCTTTTGGTGCAAAAAACAACCTTTTGTTTTCCGGTTTATAACTTTTAAATAGTGCTATGCATCTGTTGGAGTGGCCCAGATCTGTTCAAAGAGCCACCTTGTACTAAATTTGGTATTGAGAAATTGGTCTCAGTAACGGTGGTGATTGTTCTTTGGTGAAAAAAAAACACCTTTTGTTATCCAGTATACTTTTAAATAGCTGTATTTAACTTTGGGTGCACAGCCCAATCTTGATCCAAAGAGCTCACCTTTGTAATTAAAATTTGGACTGCAGAAATTGTATCTAGTAAACTGTTGGTGTATTTCATTGGTAGCAAAAAAACCTTTTGTTTATGTGTATAACTTTTAATAGCTGTATAGCACATTAGTGTGCGCTCCAGTTATGTTCAAAGATGCCACCTTGTTACTTAAATTTGGATTTCAGAAAATCTTTTATAGGTGATCTGTTGGTGTATTTCATTGGTGCAAATAACCACCTTTTTTATCCGTATAACTTTTTAAATAGCGGTATTTCACTTTTGTGCAGCCCTGTTTTGGTTCAAAAGGGAGCCACATGTGTACATTATATTGGTTACAGAATTTTCTAGTAACTATTGGTGTATTTCATGTGGTGCTAAAAACACCTGTTGTGTTATCCGTATTAACTTTTAAATAGCTGTATTTCACTTTGGTGCAGGCAACAGTGTTCTTCAAAGAGCTCCTCCTTTGACTTTAAATTTGGATATAGAAATTTTCTTATTAGTAACTGTTGGTGTAATTTCATTTGTGCAAAAACAAACCTTTTGATTTCATGTATAACTTTTAAAATAGCTGTATTGCACTTTGGTAGCGGCCCCACCGTTTTGTTTCAAAGAGACACCTTGTATCGTTAATGTTTGGATACAAATAAAATTTAAAGTATACGGGTATTGAGGGGGGGGGGGGGGGGGGGGGGGGGGTATTTCTTTGGTTGCAGAAAAAACCACCTTTTGTTATCCGTATAACTTTTAAATAGATGTTTGCACTTTGGAGTGGCCCAGTTCTGTTCAAAGTGCCAACCTTGTACTAAATTTGGATTTATAGAATTGTTCTAGTAACTGTTGCGTGTATTTCATTGGTGAAAAATAAACCACATTTTGTTATCAGTATAACTTTTAAATAGCTGTATTTAACTTTGGTTTGCCACCAAATCTTGTTCTTCAAAGAGCCACCTTGGTACCTTAAATTTGAGATACAGAAATTTTCTAGTAATGTTGGGTATTTTTGTCATTGGAAGCAAGAAAACAACCTTTTGTTATGTGTATAACTTTTAAATAGCTGTATTCGCACATTAGTGAGATCACAGTTTTGTTCAAAGAGCCACCTTGTACTTTAAAGTTGGATACAGAAATTTCTAGTAAACTGTTGTGTATTTAATGGTGCAAAAAAAAACCACCTTTTGTATCTTTTAAGTACTAAAAAGCTGTATTTTCATTATTGTTGCAGCTCAGTTTTGGTTCAATGAGCCAACTTGTACTTAAATTTGGATACACTTAAATTATTCTTAGTAACTTGTTGGTGTATTTCTTTGATGCAAAAACCACCTTGTTTGTTTCCGCATAATTCGTGAAATAGCTTGTATTTCACTTTGTTTGCAGCCCAGTTTTTTTTAAAGAGAAATCTTTTGTACTTAAATGTTGGCTACATGAAATTTTTCTAGTAATGTTGCTGTATTTCATTGGTGCTATAAAAACCACCTTTTTATATTGTATAACTTTTTAATAGCTGTATTTCACTTTTGTGCAGCCCAGTTTGTTTCACAAGAGCCCACCATGTAATGAAATTTAAATACAGAAATTTTCTATGTAAACTTGTTGGTGTATTTCATTGGGCAAAAACCCCTTTTGTTATCCGTATAACTTTTAAATAGCTGTTGTATTTCACTTTTGTGCAGCCCAGTTTTGTTCATTAGAGCAACTTGTACTTAAATTTGGTGATTACAGAAATTTCTAGTAATTGTGTGTATTCAGTGGTGCTAATAACCACCTTTTTTATCGTATAAATTTTAAATAGCTGCTATATCTCTTGTGTGACAGCCCAGTTTGTTACAAAAAGAGCCACCTTGTACTTAAATTTGGATCCAAAACATTTCTAGTAAACTGTTATTGAATTTCTTTGGTGCAAAAACCACTTTTGTTATCCATATAACTTTAAAACTAGCTATATTGCACTTTGGAGTGGCCACAGTTATGTTCAAAGAGCCACCTTGTACTGTAAATTTGGATATAGAAATTTTCTAGTTTATTAACTGTTGGTGTATTTAATTGTGTGAAAAAAACCACCTGTTTGTATCAGTAGTTATAACTTTATAAAAGCTTTATTTAACATCTGGTGCAGCCCAAATCATGTTGTTCAAAGAGCCACCTTGTATTTAAAATTTGGACTAAAGATATTTTATAGTGTAACTTGTTGTGTATTTAATTGGAGCAAAAACAACCTTTTGTTATGTGTATAACTTTTAAATGCTGTATTGCACTTTAGGCGCTCAGTTTTGTTCAAAGAGCCACTGTGTACTTAAATTTGGATCAGAAAGTTTCGTAGTAACTGTTGCGGGTTTTTCATTGGTTGCTCTATAACCACCTTTTTTATCCGTATAACTTTTAAATAGCTGTATTTCACTTTGGTGCAAGCCCAGTTTTGTTCAAAGGAGCTCCTTGTTACTTAAATTTTGGATACAGTAAATTTTCTAGTAAACTATGGTGTATTTCATTGGTGGCAAAAACCACCTTTTGTTATCCGTATATCTTTTAAATAGCTGTATTTCACTTTGGTGCAAGCCAGTGTTCTTACATAAGAGACACCTTGTTGTACTTAAATTTGGAGATAGATAAATTTATATAGTAAACTGTTGGTGTATTTACATGCTGTGCAAAAAACAAACCTTTTGTTATCTGTATAACATTTTAAATAGATGGTATGCACTTTGGACGGCCAGTTTTGTTAAAATGAGCAACCTGTGTTACTTAAATTTGGATACATAAAATTTCTAGTAACTGTTATTGAATTTATTTGGTGCAAAAACCACCTTTTGTTATCCGTATAAACTTTTAAATAGATGTATTGCACTTTGGAGTGCCCAGTTCTGTTCAAGAGCCCACCTTGTACTTAAAAATTTGGATATAGAATTTTTCTAGGTATATGTTGGCTGCTATTTCAATTGGTTGAAAAAAACCACCTTTTGTTTATCAGTTATAACTTTAAATAGCTGTATATAAATTTTGGTCAGCCCAATCTTGTTCAAAGAGCCACCTTGTACTTAAATTGTGGATACAGAAATTTTCTAGTAACTGTTGGTGCTTATTTGCAATTGGAGCCAAAAACAACATTTTGTTATGTGATATAAATTTTAAATAGCTGTATTGAATCATTTGGTGCGCCTCTGTTTTGTTTCAAAGAGCCACCTTGTACTTAAAGTTGGATACAGAAAATTTTCTAGTAACTGTTTGGTGTATTTTAATTGGTGCAAAAAAAACCCCTTTTGTTATCCTTTTTACGTTCTAATAAAAATGTATTTCAATTTTTGTCAAGACCAGTTTTGTTAAATTGAGGCCTCCCTGTGTACTTAAATTTGGATACTGAAAAATTTTCTAGTATCTGTTGGGTATTTCGTTTGATGCAAAAACCACCTTTTTGTTATCCGTATAACTGTTAAATAGCTGTATTTCACTTTGTTGCAGCCCAGTTTTTTTTTAAAGAGCATCTGGTACTTTCATTTGGATAAAGAAATCTTTAGAATGTCTATCTGGGGTTGTATTTAAATTGGTACAAAAAAAACACCTTATATTATCTGTATTACTTTTTAAATTGCTGTATTTCACTTTGGTGCAGCCCATTTTGTTCAAGAGCACCATGTACTTAAATTTAATACAGTAATTTGACTAGTAACGGTTGGGTATTTTATTGGTGAAAAAACCACCTTGTTTGTTATCCGTATTAACTTTTAATTAGATGTTATTTCACTTTTGTGCAGCCCAGTTTTGTTCAAAGAGCACACCTTGTACTTGAATTTGGTACAGAAATTTTCTAGTAACTCCGTTGGTGTATTTCATTGGCGCAGAACACCTTTTTTATCCGTTATAACTTTTTTAAATAGCTGTATTTCAATTTTGTGCAGACACAGTTTTGTTCAATAGGAGCCACTGGAAACCTTAAATTTGGTTTCAGAAATTTTCTAATAACTATTGTGTATTTCATTGGTGCAAAAACACCTTTTGGGTATCAGTATAAATTGTTTAAACTTGCTGTATTTCACTTTGGTGCAGCAAAGTGTTCTTCAAAGAGCCACCTTGTACTTAAATTTGGATACAGAAATTTGTATAGTGAATAGTGGTTTATTGAGTTGGTGCACAAAAAACACCACCCTGTTTTGTTATCACGGTATAACTTTTAAATAGCTGTTTTGCACTCTGGAGCTCCAGTTTTTGTTCAAAGAGGCCACCATGTAGTTAAATTTAATACAGAAATTTTCCTGTAACTGTTGGTGTATTTGTTTTCCATTTGGGTTTTTTGCAATAAATCACCTTTGTTATCTCCAGATATCTTTTAAATAGCGGTATTTACACTTTTGTGCAGCCCATTAGTGTTCGTCAAAGAGCCACCTTGTACTTAAGTTTGGATACAGAAATTTTCTGTAAACTGTTGTTATATTTCGTATTGGTGCAAAAAACCACCTTTTTGTTATCCGTATAACTGTTTTATAATAGCTGTATTTTCACTTTTGTGCAGCCCCAAGTGAAGTTTTTTTTCAAAGAGCCACCTTGTACTTAAATTTGGATACAGCATTTTCTAGTAATCTGTTGGTGTATTTCTTTGGATGCAAAAAAACCAACCTTTTTGTTATCCGTATAACTTTTAAATAGCTGTATTTCAGTTTGGTGCAGCCTAGTTTTCTTCAAAGAGCCACCTTGTACTTAAATTTGGATACAAACATTTTCTAGTAACTGTTGGTGTATTTCATTGGTGCAAAAAACACCTTTTGTTATCCGTATAACTTTTAAATAGCTGTATTTTACTTTGATGCAGCCCAGTTTTGTTCAAAGAGCCACCTTGTACTTAAGTTTGGATACAGAAATTTTCTAGTAACTGTTGGTGTATTTCATTGGAGCAAAAACAACCTTTTGTTATCCGTATAACTTTTAAATAGCTGTATTGCACTTTGGTGCAGCCTAGTTTTCTTCAAAGAGCCACCTTGTAATTAAATTTGGATATAGAAATTTTCTAGTACCGTATTTTTCAGACTATAAGGCGCACATAAAAGCCTATGATTTTCTCAGAAATCGAAAGTGCGCCTTATAGTCCGGTGCGCCTTATATATGAATCAATTCTTCACTTCTTCAATTCTTCACTTGGGTTTTTAGGCTTTGTTCAGAACGTATTTACAGCTAATTTAGTGACACTGATTTGTAACTGATTTGCAACTGATTTGCAACTGATTTACAACTGATTTACAATAGTAAATACGTTCCGAAATCAGTTACAAATCAGTTGTAAATCAGTTGCAAATAAGTGTCACTGGCACATATTTCGCGCCGGAATTACAATCCCCATTCTTTACATGGGGTGATTCCGATGCGAAATAAGGCACAATAAGTGGCAGGACCATTGTAAATCCGACCGTATTGCGGCCGCAATCCGCGGCGGCAATACGGCATGAAAATATGGAGAATGGCCTATACGGCCACCATAGTCAGAAGCGTCACTGCGTGCGGTGATACGTACAGCTCTGTGTGCAGAATATCTGTGTTTCAACATTGTGTGTGTATTCAATATCGTACTGTAAATTTTTTATACCCACTACCCCAAAAATGCCTCCTGTTAAGAGACATGCTTATGATGCTGATTTTAAGCTTAAAGCTATAAGTCATGCAGTAGAGCATGGAAATAGAGCAACTGCAAGAGATTCCACAATAATGAATCTATGTTGCGTAAGTGGAGAAAACAAAAGATGCCCTACGCCAGGTAAAGAAAGACCAAAACAGAGTTTCCGAGAAACAAAGCAAGATGGCCACATTGGAAGGACAAACTAGAACCAGTGGGTTATTGAACAAGGAAGCGCAGCTTAGAAGCGTCTCCACTGTGTCTATACGACTCAAAGCCACAGCATTAGCACGCGATCTGGAGAATCAAGGACTTTCAGGTGGTCCTTCAATGGTGCTGTTCGTTTCATGACAAGGCGTAATCTCTCCCATCTGCACCAGAACTACTGTCTCCAGCAACTGCCAAAGGATTTATGAAGAGATAGCTTGCATTTCCGCACTACTGCTGAGCCCAGATAGTGAAAAGAATTTCCAGCCAGAGAACAACATCTCTAACATGGATGAGGTCCCCCTCACTTTTGATATCCCCGTCACTACGTACTGTTGAGAAAACAGGGACATTACGTATCTTCATCTATAAACGTACCACAGGACAATGAGAAGTCCTCTTTCACTGTAGTTCATCGCCTTTCAGGCTAATGGCCAGAAACTACCACCACTGTTCATTTTACTACAAGAGAAGACTTTGACCCAAAGAATAGTTTCCAGCTGGTGTCATCATCATGTCTAAAAACCCAAAGTGGCTGGGATGGAACTATGAGAATATGAGTGATGTCTGAGGGAGGTCCTATGTCAAGACACATCTCCTCAGCTGATGGATTTAATTCACAAATCCCCATCCCCTATTGTCTTCTAGACATCCATGCGTGACCCATATTGACCGATATTAGTCAAAGCCCAAGTGAAGAAAGACAAATTCAACGCATTGCTTTTATTCCCGGTGGATTAACCACAGACCACCAAGCACCGCTAGATATCGGTCTCAACAAAGGGCAATTCTTAAGTTAAATTGCGCAGCGTTTGGTGGAGAATTGGATACAGAAGTGACCACTACAACACCCAAAACAGGGAGGCAAAAACGCCGTGCCAGTTATGCCACTGTGTGGCACGTGCGATCGTGGATGCCCTGGGAAAGAGGTATCATCTCACCATATCATCCGAGCTCTTCAAGAGGGCTGGAATCTATCAATGGAAGAACTAAGCCAGACAGCAACGAGACACTGACTCAATAATGATGAGGGGGACCCGAAGACACTGCTTGACATGCAGAAATCAGCACTGCTTAACTCGACGACTGAAGATAGAAGTGAAATTTTGATGGATTCTTGATGGGGATGAATGAACTGAAAAAGTACCAAAAAAGTGTACATTGATTTTTGTACAATACCTTACAAGTTCATAGCTTAATGGAAATGTTGTTCTAAAAAGTTTGGGTCTTGCTGTCATGAACTTTGTTTTTCATTTAATGCGCCGAGCGCCTTATAGGTCCGGTGGCCGTATAGTCCGTTGGTGCGCCTTAAATATGAATCAGATCTTTAGCAGGTGGCTCAATGATAAATGCGCCCTTATAATCCGTTGCGACTTATAGTCCGAAAAATACGGTAACTGTTAGTGTCTATTTCATTTTGCCAAAATACCACTTTGTTATCTCTGGTACATACTTTTAAATAGCTGTATTTTACTTTGGCAGCCCAAGATTGTTTCAAAGAGCCACCTTGTAGTTTATAAATTGGCATACAGAAATTTTTCTAGAGTCAACTGTTGGTGAAATCTTTCTCTGATGTAAAAACCACTACTTTTGTTTATCCATATAACTTTTAAATAGCTTTTTTCTGCACTCTGCAGCAGCTCAGATTTTGTTCAATAGACCAACTTGTACTTAAATTTGAGATACCATAAATATCTCTAGTAACTGCATGGTGTATTTCAATTGGTGCACAAGCAACCTTTTTGTTATCCGTATCAACTTTTTACTAGCTGTATTGCACTTGAGTGGCCCCACTAATGTTCAAAGAGCCACCCCTTGTACATGAATATGGATACAAATATTTCTAGTTAACGTTGCGTGTAATTCCATTATGGGCAAAAACTTATACACTTTTTCAAGTTCAATCTCCTAAAAAACTTTTAAATAGCTGTAATTAACTTTGGTGCAGGCCAGGATTTCAACCGGAGCCACCTTGTATCTTATATATTATTTGGATACAGAAATTTATTTCTAGTAACTGTTGGTGAATTTCTTTGATGCATAAACCACCTTTTGTTATCCGTTTAAACTTATAATAGCAGTATTGCACTTTGTGAGCGGCCCGAGATCTTGTTCAAACGAGCCACCATGTACTTAAAATTATGGTATACAGAAAATCTCCACTAAGTAACTGTTGTTGTATTTCACATTGGTTGCAAAAACCACCTTTTGTTTATCCGTAACTCATTAAATCTAGCTGGTATTTTCACTTTACTGCGCAGCCCAGTTTTGTTCAAACAGCCAGCTTTTACTACATTTTGATACAGGAAAAATTATCTAGTAACATATTGGAGTATTTCATCGGATGCAAATCACCACCTTTAACTTATCTGTATAACTTTTAAAATATAGCTGTATTTTACTTCTGGTGCATGCCATTTCTCTCAAAGACCAACTCTTGTACTTAAGTTTGATACACAAAAAGTCTTTCTTCCTAGTAACTGTATGGTGTAATTACAATTTGGTCGCAAAAAGGACCTTTGACATATCCGTATAAGTTTCTCAAATAGCTGTATTTCACTTTTTGCAAGCCAGTTTGTTCAAAGAACCACTTTGAACTTAAATTTGATAAAGAAATTTCAAACATAACTGTTGGTAGTATTATCATTAGTGCAAAAGCAAGCTTTTTGTTATCCTATAAAAACTTTTAAATAAACAGTATCTCTCACTTGTTCGCAACGCCTAGTTCTTCAACAAACGAAGCGCCCACCTTGTAGCTTAACTTTGGTAATACAGAAACATTTGTCTCGTTCTACTGTTGGTGGTTATTTCATTGGTGCAATAAAACACTACCCTTTTGTTTGGTATACAACTTTTAAATAGCTGTATTAGCCACTTTGAGCGGCCCAGTTTTCTTGTTCCAAAGAGCACCCTTGTACTTAAATTTTAGGCACTACAAAAATTTTCTAGTCAACTGTTCTTGTTATTTCCACACGGGCTAAAAAAACAAAAACCACCATTTGGTTTATCCATATAACTGTTAAATAGCCTGGTATTTCACTTTGGTGCCAGCCAGTGTTTTTTCAAAGAACCATCTTGTATTTAAATTTGCGCGTTACAGAAATTTCGAGTAACTGTTGTGAATTTATTTGTGCACAAAACCACCTTTTCGTAATCCGTATAACTTTTAAATTGCTGTATTTCCAGTTTGGTGTCAGGCACTAGTTTCTTCAAAGAGCCACCTTGTAATAACAATTTGATACCAACATTTTCTAGAGTAACTGTTGGTGTAATTTCCCATTGGTGGCAGAAAAAACACCTTTTTGTATTCCTTATAACTTCTTTAAATAGCTGTATTTAACTTGACTGCCGCCCAGTTTTGTCAAAGCGCCACCTTGTACTTATCTGTTTTTGGATACAGAAATTTTTCTAGTAACTGTTGGTTGTATTTTCATTGGAGTAAAAACAATCTTTTGTTATGTTAAAACTTTAAATAACTGTATTGCACTTTGGGTGAGCTACCTAGTATTTGTTCAAAAAGTCCACCACCGTTGCTACTTAAAGTTTAGCGAGAAAAAGAAATTTCTAGTAAATGTTTTGGTGTATTTTCATCTTGTGCAAAACACCTTTTCTGTTTATCCGTAAATAACTTCATAAAATAGCTGATAATTGCACTTTGGAGCGAACAACAGTTTTGTTCAAAGAGCCGCCTGTACTAAAATTTGACAATAGAAATTTTCTAGAGACTACTGTTGGTTGCGTACCTCACGCATTGGTGCAAAAACCACCTTTTGTTTATCCGTAATAACTTTTAAGTAGCCTGTATTGTACCTTTGGAGCGGCCCCTTTTGTTCAAAGACAGCCACACCGATTGTAGTTAAATTTGGATACTGAGAAATTTCCTAGTAACTTTTTGTGTATTTCATCTTGGAGACAAAAAACACACCATTTGTTAATCCGTATAACATTTTAAATAGCTGTATTGCGCACTTTGGAGCGAAACAGTTTTTGGTTGCAAAGAGCCAGACATGTACTTAAATTTGAAATAGAAAATTTTCTAGTAACTGCGTTTTGGTGAGTACACTATCATTGGTGCAAAAACCACCGTTTGTATCCTATAACTTTAAAGTAGCTGACAATGCACTTTGGAGCGGACCCACTTTTGTTCAACCCAATAGCCACCTTGTACTTAAATGTTGGATACAGAAAATTTTCACTAGTAACTGTTGGGAGTATTTCTTTGGTGCAGATAAAACCACCTTTTGTTATCCGTATTAACTTTTAAATAGCTGCGTATTTGCAGTTTGGAGCGGCCCTATTTTGTTCAAAACGAGACCACCTGGTACTTAAATCTTGGTATTTAGAAAATTTTCTAGTAACTGTTGGTGTAATTTCTCTCTTTACCGATGAAAAAAACTCTTTTGTATATCCTATAATCTCTTTAAATAAGTCTGTCTTGCAACTTTGTAGCCGCCCAGAACTTTTTGTTCATGAGCCCTGTACTTAAATTTGAATACAGTATTTTTCTAGAACTGTTTGGTGTATTTCTTTGTTGCAAAAAAGACCATTTTTGTTATCCGTATAACTTCTAAATACAGCTGTAATTGCACTTTGGAGCCGGCCTCAATTTGTTCAAAGAGCCACCTTGTACTTAAATTTGGATACCAAAAAAATTGTCTAGTAACTTCGATTGTTGAACTTTCTTTGTTGAGCAAAAACCATGGTTTTATTATCCGTATAACTTTTTAAATTAGCTGTACTGCACTTGGAGTGGTCCCCAGTTTTGTTCAATGCGCCACCTTTGTACTTAAATTTATGATATAGAAATTTCTTAGTAACTGTTGGTGTATTTATTGGGCAAAAACCACCATTTCAGTTATATCAGTATAACTTTAACAATAGCTGTAATTAACTTTGGTTGCAGCCCAAATCTTATGTTCAAAGAGATCCAAATTGTACTTAAATTTGATTACTGCATTTTTCTCTAGTAAACTGTTGGTGTATCTGTCATTGGAGCAAAAACAACCTTTTGTTATATGGTATACAACTTAAATAGCTGTATTCTGCACCATTGGTGCGCTCCATTATTGTTCACACGAGCCACCTTTGTACATATAGTTGGCGATACAGAAATTTCTTCTAGTAAACTGTTGTTCTATTTAATTGGTGCAGAACAACACCTTTTGTTATCCGTTTCACTACAAGTTCTAATAGCTGTATTTCACTTTTGTGCAGCCAGTTTTGTTCAAAGAGCCACTTTGTACTTAAATTTGCGATACAGAAATTTTCTAGTAACCTGTGGTGTATTTCATTGCGGTGCAAAAAACCACTTTGTTATCAGTATACACTTTTAAAATCTAGCGTCTCACTTTGCACTTTGGGAGCGCCCAACGTTTTGTCAACAGAGCCAACCAATGTAATTAAATT
Source organism: Phyllomedusa bahiana (assembly GCA_025379985.1). Taxonomy (NCBI): domain Eukaryota; kingdom Metazoa; phylum Chordata; class Amphibia; order Anura; family Hylidae; genus Phyllomedusa; species Phyllomedusa bahiana. The sequence goes on along the minus strand of JAODAL010033042.1, from coordinate 33,505 downwards.
TGTGGATACAGAAATTTTTCTAGTAACTGTTGGATGTATTTCATTGCGTGCAAAAAAAACACCTTTTGTTATGTGTATAACTTTTAAACATAGCTGTATGCAGTTGGTGCAGCCCAGTTTTTGTCTCAAAGAGCACATTGTACTTAAATTTGATACAGAAAATTTCTAGTAACTATTGGTGTATTTCATTCGGCGTGCACCAAAACCACCTTTTGTTATCCGTATACTTTTAAATAGTCTGTATTTCCACTTGGGCTGCACGCCCAGGACTCACTTCAATAAGAGCCACCTTGTACTTAAATTTGTATACAGAAATTATTATAGTAACTATGGTATCTTTGATTGGCAGCAAAAACCCGACCTTTGTTATCCTTATAATTAGCACTATCTAAATCGCTTTATTTCACTTTTAGTGCGGCCCAGTTTTATTCAAAAGCCAACCTTGTACTTAAAATTTTGGATAACAAAAAATTTCTAGTAAAGTTGTTTGAATTTCTTGGTGCAAAAACCAGTTTTAATTATCCGTATAACTTTTAAAACTAGCTGTACCTGCATCTTACTGGAGTGGCCCGTTTTTTGTTCAATATGAAGCCACCTTGATACTTAAATTTAGATATAGAAATTTTCCTAGTAACGATTGGCTGTATTTATTGGTGCAAAAACAACCACCTTTTGTTATAAGTAAAACTTTAAATAGCTGTCAATTAACTTGCGTCGTGCAGATGCCCCAAATCTTGTTCAGACGAGCCAAATTGTACTTAAATTGGATACCAGAAATTTTCTAAGTACACGGTTAGGTGTATTTCATTGAGCAAAAACAACCTTACTTGTTATGTTGTATCAAACTTTTAAATAGCTGTAATTGTCTACATTGTGCACCTCCAGTTTTGTACAATGAGCCCACCTTGTACTTAAAGTTGATATAGAAATTTTCTATGTATACTGTTGGTTACTCTAAACTTGGTGCCAAAAACACCTTTTGTTATCACGTAATAAAGTTCTAAATAGCACGATTTCACTTTTGTCAGCCCAGTTTTGTTCAACAAGAGTCACTTTTGTCACCTTAAATTGGATACAGAAATTTTCTAGTAACTGTTGGTGTATTCATTGGTGCAAAAGCAAACCTTTTAGTTCTATCCAAATAACTTTTAAATCTAGCTGTACTTTCCTTTGCTGCAGGCCTTGTTTTCTTCAACGAGCCACCTGTAGTTAAATTTGAATACAGAAAAATTTCTACTAACTGTTGGAGTATTTCATTAGGTGCAAAACCAACCTTTTGTTTTATCTCTGTATAACTTTAAATAGCTTATTGCACTTGGGGTGCGAGACCAGTTTTCTGTTCAAAGAGCCACACATGTACTTAAATTTGGATAGCAGAAATCTTCTATAACTGTTTGTGTATTTTCATTGGTTCAAAAAAAAACACCTATTGTATAATGTGATTAACTTTTAAATACTGTATTTTCAGTTGGTGCAGCCCAGTTTTTGTTCAATAGCCACATTGAACTTCAACTTTGATACAGAACATTTCTATAACTATTGGTGTATTTCATTGAGTGCACAAAACCACCTTTTGTTATCCGTATAACTTTTCAACATAGCTGTATTTCACTTTGGTGCAGCCCAGTGATCACCTTCAAAGACCCACCTTGTACTTAAAATTTGAGATACCACAACCTTTCTTCTAGTAATTGTTGGTGCGCTATTTCCATTGCAGCGTGCCATAATCCACCTCTTCTTTTTATCCGAAATAACTTTTAAATACTCGTCATAACTCACTTTTGAGTCTCCCACGTATTTTTGCAAAAGAGCCACCTTGTATTAACCTTTGTGATACAAAAATTCTAGTAACTGCTTATCAGAATTTATCTTTAGGTGCACAAAACCACCTTTTGTTATCCAAATAACTTTTAAATAGCTCTATTGCACTTTGATGGAGCCCAGTTCTGTTCAAAGAACCACCTTGTACTTAAATTTGGATATAGAAATCTTCAAGTCAACTGTTGGTATGTATTTCATTGGTGAAAAACCACCTTTGATATCAGTAATAACATATTAAATATCTTAATTTAACATATGGTGCAGTCCCAATCATGTCTACAAAAGTAGCCACCTTGTAATTACAAATTTGGATACAGAAATTATTTCCTAGTGAACTGTTGGTGTAATTTCCATTGGACAAACAACAACCCTTTTGTTATGTTGTATAACTTATTTCAAAATAGCCTGCTATTAGCACCATTAGCGTGCGCTCCAGTTTTGTCTCAAAGAGCCATCCTTGTACTTAAATTTGAGCGATTCAGAAAATTTTTTCTCTATAAAACTGTGGGACTGTATTTCATTTGGTGCAATAACCACCTTTTTTTCATCCGTATAACTTTTAAAATACTGTATTTATCTACTTTTGTGCACCCAGTTTTTGTTCAAAGAGCCACCTATGTACTTAAATTTGGATACAGGAAATCTTTCATAGTACCTATTGGGTGTATTTCATTGGTGCACGACAATCAACCCACCCTTATGCGTTATCCGTCCCATAACTTTTAAATAGCTGTATTTCCTATATGGTGCAGCCCAGTGTTCTTCAAAGAGCCACCTCGGTACTTAAATTTGGAATAGAAATTTTTCCTAGTAACGTTCTGGGAGTATTTCATTCTGTGCAAAAACAACCTTTTGTTTATCCTACTATAACTCTTTAAATAGCTGTAAATTGCCATACTTTGGAGCGACCCAGTTTTGTTCAAATTAGCCACCTTTGCTACTTAATTTGGATACAAAAAATTTTATGTAACTGTTATATTGAATATCTTTCGGTAGGCAAAAAACCAACCTTTTGAAATCCGTATAACTTTTAACATAGCTCGATATTGCACTTTTGGAGCTGGCCCCAGTATCCTGTACTCAAAGACCCACCCTTCGTAATTAAATTTGGATACAAATAGAAATTTTTCTGAGTAACTGTTCGGTGTAATTTCATATGGTGAAAAAACCACCTTTTGTGTATACAGTAAATAACTTTTAAATAGCGCTTTAATTTTATCTTTGGTGCAGCCCAATCCCTTGTTCAAAGAGCCACTTTTAACTTTAAATCTGGATACAGAATTTTCTAGTAAACGTGTTTGGTGTATTTCATTGGAGGAGCAAAAAACAACCTTTTGTATATCGTGTAAACTTTAAATACAACTGTATTGGCTCATTCAGTGCTCTCCCACTTTTGTTCAAAGAGCCACACATTGTACTATAAAGTATGGATACAGAAATTTTTCTAGTAACTGTTGGCGTATTTAATTAGTGCAAAAACAACCTTTTGTATCCTTTTAAGTTCTAAAAAAACAGTATTTCATTTTGTCACCCATTTTTGTTCCATGAGCCACCTTGTACTTAAATTTGGATACTGAAAATGTTTCCTAATTCACCCTGTTGTGAAATTTCTTGATGGCAAAAACCACCTTTTTTTATCCGTATAACTGTTTAAATAGCTGTATTTACACTTTGTTGCCGCCCAGTTTTTTTTTAAAAAGAGCAATCTTTTTACTTACACATTTGGATACAGAAATTTCTCTAGGTAACTGTTTGTTTGTATTTCCATTGGTTAACAAAAAAAACCACCTTTTATTATCATGTATAAACATTTAAATAGCTGTATTCTCACTCTGGTGCAGCCATTTTGTTCAATAGACACCAACGTACTTAAAATTTAATACAGAAAATTTCTTCTATGAACTGTTGGTGGTATTACATGGTGCCAAAAACCCACCTTTCGTATCCCGTAATAAACTTTAAAATAGCTGTATTTCACCTTTTGTGCAGCCCCAGTTTTGTTCAAAGAGCCACCTTGTACTTACAATTTGGAGTACAGAAATCTTTTCTAGTAACTGTGTGTATCATCATTGGTGACAATAACACACCTTTGATATCCGTATAACACTTTTAAATAGCTGTATTTTCATTTTTTGTGCAGCCCAGTCTTTTGGTTCAACAGAGCCACCTTGTAACTTAAATATTGATACAGAAATTTTCTAATCACTATTGGGTTATCTTCATTGGATCAAAAAAACACATTTTGATTATCCGTATAACTTTTTTAAATAGCTGTATTTTCACTTTGATGTCAGCCCCAGTGTTCTTCAAAGAGCCACTTGTAACTTAAATTTGGCGATACAGACACACATTTTATAGTGAACTATTGTATATTTTTAGTCTTGGTTGCTAAAACCACCTTTTCTGTTTATCCTGATAAACTTTTAAATAGCTGTTTGTACTACTCTGGACGCATACCCAGTTTTGTATCATCAAGATGAGCCACCATGTATTAAATATTAATACAGAAACGTTTTCTAGAACTAACTGTTGGTGTAAATTTCATTGGCTGCAAAAACACCTTTGCTCTTATTCCGTATAAAAACTTTTAAAATAGCTGTATTTCCCAACTTTCTGGTGCAGCCCAGTTATCTTCTTCAAAGAGCTCACCTTGTACTTAAATTTGAGATCAGAACATTTTCTAGTAACTGTTTGTTATATTCTCATGTAGGTGGCAAAAAACCAACTTTTGTTATCCGTATAACCTTTTAAATAGCTGTTATTTCACTTTTGTGCAGCCCAGTTTTTTTCAAACAGAGCCATCCTTCTGCGTACTTAAATTTTGGATACAGAAAATTTTCTAGTAACTGTTGTGTATTCTTTGATGCAAAAACCACCTTTGTTATCCGTCATAACTTTAATGAGCCTGTTTTCAGTTTGGTGCAGCCCTAGATTTTCTTCACAAGAGACACCTTCTACTTAAATTTGGATACAAACATTTTCTAGTAACTTGCTTCGGACTTATTTACATTGGTGCAAAAAACACTTTTGTATATCCTGTATAACTCTTAAATAGCTTGTATTTTTACTTTGATGCAGCCCACTTTTGTTTCAAAGAAAAACAGCCACATCGTACTTAAGTTTGATACAGAAATGTTCTAGTAACGTTTGGTGTATTTCATTTGAGCAAAAACAACCTTTTTTATCCGTATAACGTTTTAAATATGCTGTTATTGCCACCTTTGGTGCGCTAGCCTATTTTCTTCAACAAGCCACCAGTAATTAAAATTGGATAACTAAGAAATTTTCTCTAGTACCTATTTTCAGACTATTATCGACGCACATAAAACCTATGATTTTCTCAGAAATCGAAAGTGCGACCTTATAGTCCGGTGCGCCTTATATATGAATAAATTCTGCTCACTTTCTTCAATCTTCACTTGGGTTTTTTTAGGCATTGTTCAGAAACGTAATTTACAGCTAAATTTAGTGCCACCTTGATTTGTAACAGATTTGCACTCGATTGCAACTGATTTACAAACAGATTTACAATAGTAAATACGTTCCGACAATCAGTTACAAATCAGTTGTAAATCATTTGCATAAATAAGTGCGTCCACTGCACACTATCTCGCAGCTTCGGAATTACAATCCCCATTCATTTTACATGGGTGATTCCGATGCCGAAATAAGGCACAATAAGTGGCAGGACCATTGTAAATCCACCGTACTCGGCCGCAAATGTCCGCTGCGGCAATAACGGCAATGAGCATAAATATGGAGGAAATGGCCTATACGCAACTATAGTCAGAAAGCTACACTGCGTCGGTGATACGACATCTCCTGTGGTGCATAACATCCTGTGTTCAACTTGTGTGTGTATTCAATATCGTACTAGTAAAATTTTTTAATACCCACCTACCCCACCAAAAATGCCTCCTGTTAATAGACATGACTTATGAGGCTGGATTTTAAGCTTAAAAGCTATTAAGTTCATGCAGTAGAGCATGGAAATAGAGCAACTGCAAGAGGAATTCTACAACCACTTAATCAATCATATGGTGCGTAAGTGGATAAAAACAAGAAGCAAGCCCTATCACGCCAGGTAAAGAAGCTACCAAACTGATCTTTCCGAGGAAACAAAGCAAGAATGGCCACATTTTGAGTGAGAGAGGACAAACAGAACACGGTGGGTTAGTTAACCAGAGAAGCGCAGCTACAAGCGTCCTCCACAGGTGTCTATCTCGACTCAAAGCCACAGCATAACGCACCCGATCTTGAGATCAAGGACTTTCAAGTGGTGTCCTCATGGTGCTTTCGTTTTCTATCAAAGGCCGTAATCTCTCCATCTCTGCACCAGAACTACTGTCTGCCAGCAACTGCCAAAGATTATGAATAGAACTGGCCATTTCCGCACTTACTCAGCTGAGCCAAGATACAGTATAAGAAATATCCAATCCAATACCAGAACACATCACTAACAGTGGATGAGCGTTCCCCCTCACTATTTGATATCCCCGTACAACCCGTACTGTTGAGAAAACAGGGACCATACGGAATACTATACGTACCACAGGACATGAGAAGTTCTCTTTCCCTTATTATTCGTACAATCAACACAAACCCCACACTAACATAAACAGTTCTCCCACGCCTGGTCACCTAATGGCCAGAAACTACCACCTCAAGTCATTTTTACAGACCGAAGAATTTGCCCAAAGAATAGCTTTTCCAACTGTTCAATCGATCAGGCTAAACCCAAAGGGCTGGATGGACGAGGAGCAAGTGAGTGAAATTGGCTGAGGGAGGTCTATGTCAAGACAGACTGGATGGATTTATTCACAAATCCCCATCCCTATTTGTCTTTGAGACTCCATGCGAGCCCATTTGACCCGATAGTGTCCAAAGCCCAAATTGAAGAAAACAATTCAACGCTTGTCTGTTATCTTCCCGGGTGGATTTAACCAAAGAGCGCCAGCCCTAGATAATACGGTGCTCACAGGCATTTATAGTTAAATTGCGAGCTTGTGGGAGAATTGTATGACAAAGGTGACCACACCTTCACCAAAACAGGGAGGCAAACGCCGTGCCATTTATGCCACTGTTGCAAGTGGATCGTGGAAGCCTGGGAGAAGGTATCAGTCACAGAAATCATCCGAGCTTTCAAGAGGGCTAATCACAAATGGAAAGAAACTAAGCAGCAGCAACGAGAGACTGACCTCAGATAATGATGAGGCGGACCCGAGATACTGCCCTTGATTGCAGAAATCGTGCCAAACTTGTTTAACTCGACACTGAAGATGAAGAATTGGCCCCCCCCCCTCCCCTTTCTGGGTGTTGCTTTGGTATGTTGTGGTGCGGATGAATGAACTGAAACCCCCTCACCCCCCCACCCCCCCCCCCCCCAATGACTATAAGTGTATTCGATTTTTGTTACATACCTTACAAGTTTGAGACTTATTGTGAAAGTGTTGACTAAGTTTGGCTTGCGAGTCTGAACTTTGTTTCACGTGATAAGCGCCGAGCTTATGCGTCGTGCGCTTTATACTCGGTGACGCTTTATATATGAATCTAGATTCTTTAGCTGGTGCCTCAATGTTAAACACGATAATGCCCACCTTATAATCGGTGCATGCGTTATAGTTCGCAAAAATAACCTAGGTATCTGTGGTGTTATTCATTTGTGCAAAAACGCCTTTGTTATCCGGTATAACTTTTAAATAGCTGTTTTCACTTTGGATGGAAGCCTCAGTTTTGTTCAATGAGCCACGTTGTCCTTAAATTTGTGATACAGAAATTTCCTTGAAATGTTGGTTGTTATTTCTTGGTGCCATACAAAACACCTTTTGCTTGTACTCATCGTTAGAACTTTTTTAAATAGTTGTATTGACACTTTGGGATTGGAGCCCTGAAAAACCCCTTTTTTTTCTTACTTCAAAGAGCCACCTTGTACTTAATTTGGATATAGAAGATTTTTTCTAGTAACATGTTTGGTGTATTTCATTGCGTGCAAAATCATCTTTTCATTATCTCGAGTTATAACTTTAAATAGCTGTATTGCAGTTTGAGAGCGGCCAGTTGTTGTTCAAAGAGCAACCTTCTCACTTAAATTTGGATCACACAAATTTTCTAGTAAACTGTTGGTGTTTTTTCATTGGCGGCCAAAATACACCTCTTTGTTCATCCGCTATAACTTTTTAAATAGGCTGATATGAGCACTTTGGAGCAGGCCCCCCCAGTTTTATTCAAAGAGCCACCTTAGTACTTAAATTGGATTTATGAAATTTTCTAGTAACTGTTGGTGTATATCATTTTGTGCAAAACCCAACCTATTTGTCTATCCTGACTATAACTTTCTAAATAGCTGTATTTCACTTTTGCGTGCAGACAGTTTGCTTTCAATGAAGCACACTCGCGTGTACTTATCATTTGGATACACGAAATTTTTAATTTTAACTTTGGTGATAATTCTTCAATCCGAGTGCCAAAGCAACCTTTTGTTATCCGTTTAACTTTTAAATCATGCTTGTCATTCACTTTGGTGCAGCCTCGAGTTTTTTTTTTTTCCTGTCAAGAGTCACTCTTTTTTATTCCCCCCCACCCCTCCCTTTTACATAGTTAAATTTGAGATAAAGAAATTTTTCTTTTATACTAACTGTGTGTATTTCATTGGTTTGCCAAAAACCACCTTTCTGTTCATATGTATAACTTTTAAATAGCCTCGTATTGCACTTTGGAGCTCTCGGCCAGTTTTGTTGAAAGAGGCCACCTTGCTACTTAAAATTTGGATACAGAAATTTGTATAGTAACTTTTTAGTATATTTAATTGGTGCAAAAACCACTTTGTTATACCGAATTATAACTTTTTAAATAGACCTGTATTTCACTTTGTGACAGCCGAGTTTTGAATTCAAAGCAGCCACCTATGTACTGTAAATTTAGGATATTGCAAAATGTTTCTAGTAACTGATTGGTCGTATTTCTTTGAATGCAAAACCAACATTTTTCTTTTATCCATATTAACTGTTAAATAGCTGTATTTCATTTGCGTTGCAGCCCATTTTTTTTTAGAATGATGCAATCATTTACTTACATTTGGATACAGATAGAATTTTTAGTACACTGTTGGTGCTATTTCTTTTGATAGCAAAAACTACCTTTTGTTATCCGTTATAACTTTTAAATAGCTGTATTGCACTTTGGAGCTGGCCAGTTTGTTCAAAGAGCAATCCTATGTATCTTAAATTTTGTATAGAAATTTTCTAGTAACTGCTTGCGTGTATTTCATTTGTGCAAAAACAACCTTTGTTATCCGTTAATATAACTTTTAAATAAGCATGTATTAGACTTTGCGATGCGCCCCTCACTCCTGTTTGTTCAAGAGCCACCTTGCTACTTACAATTTGGATACGAACAATTAACTAGTAACTGTTATTGAATTATCTTTGGTGCAAAAACCACCATTTTGTTATCGCGTTATTACTTTTAAATTAGCTGTATTAGCACTTTGGATGAAGGGGGAGGGGCGGAGAGTGGCCCCAGTTCTGTTCAAAGAGCCTACCTAATGTACTTAAATTTGGATATAGAAATTTTCTAGTAAACTGTGGTGTATTTCATGTGATAAAAACATCCTTTTGTGTCAATCAGTATAACTTTCTAAAAGACTGTATTTTAAACATTTGGTGAGCCCAATCTTGCTGTTCAAAGAGCCACCTTGTAATTAAATTTGGATACAGAAATTTTCTAGTAACTTGTTGGCTGTTATTGTCATTGCGACGCAAACAACACCTTTTGTTATGTGTATAACTTTTAATAGCTGTATTGCCTCCGGGGGGGGGGGGGGGGTGTGGGGTGAGGGGGTGGGTAGGGGGGGGGGGGGGGGGGGGGGGAGGATGGGTTGTGGGGGGGGGGGGTTTGGTACATTTAGCTGAACTCCAGTTTTGCTTCAAAGAAGCCACGCTTGCTACTTAAATTTGGAATTCAGAAATTTTCTAGTCATTGTTGCGTGTACTAGTCATTGGTGCAATAACCACTTTTTTTATTCGCGCCTATAACTTTTAAATAGCTGTATTTCACTTTTGGTATACAGCCCAGTTTTGTTCAAAGAGCCACCCCCCATTTGTATTAATTTGGAACCACCAAAAAAAAAATAAACAAACCAAAAAACTAAAACAAACAAACAAGAAGGTTTTTGACCCCCCCCCCCCCCCCCCGATACAGAAATTTTTTAGTAACTATTGGTGTATGTTCATTGCGATGATGCCAAAAAACCACCGTTTGTGTTTTCAGTATAACTTTTTAAACTAGCATTGGTAATTTCACTTTGCCTGTGCAGGACCCCAGATGTTCTTCAAAGAGCACCATGCTACCTTAAATTTGGACGTATAGAAATTTTACTAGTAACTGTTGTGTATTTCATTTGTGCAAAAACAACACTCTTCTGTTCTATCTGTATAACTTTTAAGATTGCTGTATTGCACTGGAGCGCCAGTTTTGTTCAACGAGCCACTTTACTATAAATTTGGAACAAAGAAATTGTAGTAATGTTATTGAATTTCTTTGGTGCAAAACGCACGCATTTTGTTATCCGTTCATACTTTTAAATAGACTGTATTGCACTTTGAGGCTGACCCAGTTCTGTTTCTAAAGAGCTCACCTTGATACTTAAATGTGCGATATAGAAATGTTTCTAGTAACTGTTGGGTGTATCTCCATGTGAAAAAAACCACCCTTTTCGTTATCAGTATAATTTTATATAGCGGGGTATTATAACATTGTGCAGCCCAATCTTGTTCAAAGAGGCCACCTTTGTAATCTAAATTGTGCGATCACAGGACAATTTTACTAGTAAACTTTTGGGTGTATTTCATTGCCGAGCAAAAACATCCTTTTGTTTTTATTATGTGTATACTGTTTAAAATAAGCTGTACTTGCCACATTATTAGTGCGCTCCAGTTTTGTTCAAAGAGCCACCTTGTACTTAAATTTGGATTCAGAAATTTTCTAGTAACTGTTGGTGTATTTCAGTGCGTGCAATACAAACCTTTTTCTATCCGTATAACCTTATACCTCAAATAGCCTGTATTTCACTTTTGTGCCAGCCCAGTTTGTCAAAGAGCCACCTTTGTACTTAAATTTGGATTACAGAACTTTTCTGAGTTAACTATTGTGTATTTCATATGGTGCAAAAACAACCTTTTGTTATCCTGCATTATAACTTTATAATAATATATAACTATGTATTCACTTTGAGTGCAACCCAGTGTTCTTCAAGAGACTCACCTTAGTACTTAAATTTGTATATAGAAAGGTTTTCTAGTATCTGCCTTGGCTGTATTTCAATTTGTGCAAAACAACACTTTTGATACTCTGTAAACTATTTAAATAGCTGTATTCGCCACTTTGAGAGCGGCCCAGTTTTTGTTCAAAGAGCTCACCTTTACTACAATTTGGTTACTATAAAATTCTAGTAATGTTATTGATATTTCCTTTGGTTGCCAAAAACCACCTTTTTCGTTTATCCGATATAACTTTTAAATAGACTGTATTTCACTTGGAGTAGGCCACCAGTTTGATTCAAAGAGCACCTAGTACTAAATTTGCGATAATAGAAATTTTCCTAGTAACTGTTGGTGTATTTCATTGATGAAAAAAACACCTTTTGTTATAATTTAACTTTTTAAAGAGCTAGATTTACACTTTGGTGCAGCCCATCTTGTTCAAAGCAGGCCACCTAGATGTACTTAAATCTTGCGAAACAGAAATATTTCTAGTAAATGATTGTGTATTTTCAATTGGCAGCAAAAACAACCCCTTTGTTTATGTGTATATAACTTTTAAATAGCGTATTGCACATTTGCCGCTGCGCTCACTTTTTTTCAAAGAGCCATCTTGTACTTAAATGTTGTATACAGAAATTTTCTAGATAACTGTTGGTGTATTTAATTGGCTGACAAAAACCACCTTTGTTATCATTTTGGAATAAGTTCTAAATAGCATGTATTTCACTTTTGCATGCAGCCCATGGTTTATGTTCAATGAGCCACGTTGTACTCAAATTTGGATACAGAAATTTTCTAATAACATGTTGAGTGGTATTTCATTGGTGTAAAGAGGCAACCTTTTATTATCCGTTGTAACTTTAAATAGCTCGCTATTTCACTTTGGTGCACGCCTACGTTTTACTTCCAAGAGCCCACCCTGTAGTTAAATTTGAATGAAAGAAAGTTTCGTCTACTTAACTGTGGGTGGGGGTTGGTGTATGTTCATTGGTGCAAACAAGACATCATTGTTGTATCTGTATAACTTTTAAATTAGCTGTAGTGCACTTTGAGCGGCCAGTTTTGTTCAAAGAGCACCTTGTACTATAATTTGCGATACAGAAATTTTATAGTTACTTTATAGTATATTAATGGTGCCAAAAACCCACTCTTTGTTATACGTTATAACTTTTAAATAGCTGCTATTTCACTTGGCTTGCCAGCTGAGGTTTTAGGTTCTAAAGAGCCACTTGTACTTAAATTTAGGATAGTGAAATTTTTCTAGTAACATGTTGGTGTATTTCTTTGTAATTTTTTTTTTTTTTTTTTTTTTTTTAATTGACCAAATAACAACTTTTTTTTATTCCATATAACTGTTCAAATAGCTTGTATTTCACTTTGCGCTGCACCAGCCATTTTTTTAAAGAGCAATCACTATTACTAATTTGGATACAGAAATCTTTCTAGTTAACTGTTATTAGCGTGTATTTCTTTGATGCCAAACTACTTTTGTTATCCGTATAACTTTAAATAGCAGTATTAGCCTTTGCGAGCGGCCCCAGTATATGTTCAAGAGCAACCTTGTACTTAAATTTGGATATAGAAATTTTCTAGTAACTGTGGTGTATTTCATTTTGTGCCAAAAACAACCTTATTGTTATACGTATAACTTTTAAATGCTGTATTGCACTTTGGAGGGCCCAGTTTTGGTTCAAAGAGCCACCTTGCTACTTAAATTTGGATACAAAAATTTTCTAGTACTAGTTATTGAATTTCTTTGGTCCTGCAAAAACCACCGTTTTGTTATTCCCTTGGATATCTTTTAAATAGGCCCTTGTATTGCACTTTGGAGTGCCCAGTTGCCCCCGTTCAAAGAGCCACCTTGTACTTAAATTTGGAGTATAGCAAATTATTACTAGAGTAACTCGCGGCGTGTATGTTTCATTGGCTTTGAAAAAAACACCTTTTGTTATCAGTATAACTTTTAATTAGCGTGCTATTTAACATTGGTGCAGCCCTGTCTTGTTCTAAAGCCACCTTGTTAATTAAATTTGGATACAGAAATTTGTCTAGTAATGTTAGTGTATCTTTCATTGGAGCAAAAACAACTTTTTGTTATGTGTATAACTTTTAAATGTGCTATTGACATTAGTGCGCTCACAGTTTTGTTCAAAGAGCCACCTGTGTACGTTAAATTTGGATTCGAATTTCTCTAAGTAACTGTTGGTGTTATTTCATTGTTGACCAATAACCCCTTTTTTTATCCGTATACTGTGTTAAATAGCTTATTTATCTTTGTGCCACGCCTCCTCGTTTTGTTCAAGAGCCACCTTGTATTTAAATTTGGATACAAGAAATTTTCTAGTTAAACTATTGGTGTATTTTCATTGGTGCAAAAAAAAAATCACAAACACTCTTTTGTGTATCGTATAACTTTTAAATAGCTGTATTTCAATTTGTGATGCAGGCCCCAGTGGTTCTATCAGGATGAGCCACATTGATACTTAATTTTGGAATACAGAAATGCTGTATTAGTAATTTTAGTATATTTAATTGGTTGCACAAAATTCCACTCTATGTTATCGTATAACTTTTAATTAGCCTGTATACGCCTTCTCTTTGGTGCAGCCGAGTTTTGTTAAAGGAAGCACCTTTGTACTCAAATCTTGGATATTGAAATTTTCTAGTAACTGTTTGGTGTATTTCTTTGATGCAAAGAACCAACTTTTTTACTCCATATAACATGTTAAATAGATGTATTTCTTTTTTTTCTTTTTTTTTTTTTTTTTTTTTTTTTTTTACTATTTTTTTTTTCTTTTTTATTTTTAATTTTTTTTTTTTTTTTTATTATCTTTTCTTTTGTTTAACTTTGGTGCCAGCCATTTTTTTTAAAGCGCAATCATTTACTTACATTTGTGATACACCACCCAACCCCCCCACCCCCCACCCCCCACAGAAATTTTCTAGTAACTGTTATCAGTGTATTGTCTTTGATGCTAAAAACTACCTTATGTTATGCCGTATAAGCTTTTAAATCGCTGTATTGCACTTTGGAAGCGGGCCCCCCCAGTTTTGTTCCAAAAAGAGTCAACCTTGCTACTTAAATTTGGATATAGAAATTTTCTTAGTAACTGTTGGTGTACTATTCATTATAATTGCCCAACCACCTTTTGTTATTCGTATAACTTTTAAATAGCCCACTGTATTGCACTTTGGAGCCGGCTCCAGTTTTGTTCAAAGAGCCACCTTGTACTTCTAATTTGGATACAGAATTTATCTATGTAACTTGTTGGTGTATTTCATTGCGAGCCAAAAACAACCTTTTGTTATTTGGTATAACTTCTTAAATAGCTGTATTCGGCACATTAGTGCGCGTGAGGCCCCTCCAGTTTTGTCAAGAGCCACCTTGTACTTAAAGTTGGATACAGAAATTTTACTAGTACAATCGTTGGTGTATTTTAATTGGTGCCATAAAAATCCCCCCCAAAAAAAAACATATCACGTTTTTGTTATCGCTTTTACAGCTTCTAAAAAGCTGTATTTCATTTAGTTGCTTGCAGCCCCTGTTGTGCTTCAGATGAGCCTCCTCGTGTACTTAAAATTTTGGATACAGGAAATTGTCTAGTAACTGTTCGGGTGTACTTTCTTTGATTGCAAAACCACATCTTTGTTATCTTCGAAGATGATAACTTTAAATAGCTGTCTATTGCACTTTGGAGCCCGGCCCAGTTTTGTTCAAAGAGCCGACCTTGTACTTTAATTTGGATTTACCAAAAACTTCTTGTAAACTGTTATTGAATTTCTTTGGTGCAAAAAAAAAACCAACAAAAAAAAAAAAAAAAAACAAAAAATAAAAAAAAATAATAAAAGCAAAAAAAAACTAACCATACCCAACAAATCTAAAAACCACAAAATACAACAAAAAAAAAAAAAAAAAAAACAAAAAATCACTTTTGTTTTATCCGCATATAACTTTTAACTAGCCTGTATTTTCACTTTGGAGTGGCCACAGTTTATTCTTCAAAGAGCCACCTTGATACTTAAATTTGGATTATAGAAATTTTCTCAGTAACTGTTGGTTTATTTCAGTTGCGTGATAAAAAACCACGCTGTTTGTATTCATATATCACTTTTAAGAGTGTATTTAACCATTTGGTAGCCAGCACTCCAATCTTGCTTCAAAAGAAGCCACCTTGTATAGCAAATACTTAATTTGGAACAGAAATCTTTCTAGTAACTGTTGGTGTATTGCATTGGCAGCAAAAAACAACCACCTTTGTTATGTGTATAACTTTTAAATAGACTGTACTTGCACATTGGATGCCCAGCTCAGTTTTGTTCAAATGAGCCATCTTTTTTTCTTCTCTTTTTATACTTAAAGTTTGAATACAGAAAATTTTTAGTAGTCTGTTGCGTGTATTTAATTGCGTCGCCAAAAACCACCTTTTGTTATCCGGATAAGTTCTAAATAGCGTGTATTTCACTTTTGTGCAGCCAAGTTTTGTTCAATGTAGCCACGTTGTACTCAATTTGGAATACAGAAATTTGTTCTAATAACTGTTGTGTATTTCATATTGGTGCCCCCAAAAGCAACCCTTTTGTTATTAGCCGTTGTAACTTTTTAAAATAGCTGTATTTCTACTTTGTGCCAGCCTATGTTTCTCAAAGATGCCACCTTTGTAGTTAAATTTGCAATACAGAAATTTTTCTAGCTAACTGTTGTGTATTTCATTAGGGTGCAAAAACACCTTTTGTTTATCTGATATAAACTTTTTTAAATAGTCTGTATTGCACTTTGGAGCGGCCAGTTTGGTTCAAGAGACCACACTTGCCCTACTTAAATTTGGATACAGAAATGTTATAGTCACTTTTAGTTAAAAAATTAATTATAGTTTTAGTTATAAATACCAGAGGTCTTATGTTATAATTGTACGTCAATAGAATTATGCTGTAAAGTACGACGACCTGTTCCAAGCGAGGAAATATGTAATAATTAAACAGTTATACCTAAATTTCAAACAACAGCCCTATCGTCCCCACCTCTGCTATATTAAATTATTTAATTGGTGCAAAAACCACCTTTGTTATCCGTATAACTTTTAAATAGCTGTATTTCACTTTGGTGCAGCCGAGTTTTGTTCAAAGAGCCACCTTGTACTTAAATTTGGATATTGAAATTTTCTAGTAACTGTTGGTGTATTTCTTTGATGCAAAAACCAACTTTTTTTATCCATATAACTGTTAAATAGCTGTATTTCACTTTGGTGCAGCCCATTTTTTTTAAAGAGCAATCATTTACTTACATTTGGATACAGAAATTTTCTAGTAACTGTTGGTGTATTTCTTTGATGCAAAAACTACCTTTTGTTATCCGTATAACTTTTAAATAGCTGTATTGCACTTTGGAGCGGCCCAGTTTTGTCAAGAGCAACCTTGTACTTAAATTTGGATATAGAAATTTTCTAGTAACTGTTGGTGTTTTTCAATTTGTGACAAACAACCTTTTGTTATCTGTTTAAACTTTTAAATAGCTGTATTGCACTTTGGAGCGGCCCAGTTTTGTTCAAAGAGCCACCTTGTACTTAAATTTGGATACAAAAAATTTCTAGTAACTGTTATTGAATTTCTTTGGTGCAAAAACCACCTTTTGTTATCCGTTATAACTTTTATATAGATGTAATAGCACTTTGGAGTGGCCCAGTACTGTTAAAAGAGGCCTCCTTGTACCTTAAATTTTGGATATAGAAATTTTCTAGTAATCTGTTGGTTTGTATTTTCATTGGTGAAAAAAAAACCTTTAGTTATCAGTATAACTTTTTAAATAGCTGTATTTAACATTGGTGCAGCCCAATCTTGTCAAGAGCACTTGTTAATTAAATTTGGATCTGAAATTTTCTAGTAAACCTGTTGGTGTATTTCATGGAGCCAAAAACAAACATTTTTGTTATGTGTATAACTTTTAAATAGCTGTATTGCACTTAGTGCGCTCCAGTTTTGTTCAAAGTGACCACCTTGTACTTAATTTGGATTCAGAAATTTTATAGTAAATGTTGGAGTATTTCTTTGGTGCAATAACCCACATTTTTTATCCGTTAACTTTTAAATAGCTGTATTTCACTTTTTGTGCAGCCCAGTTTTGTTCAAAGAGCCCCTTGTACTTATATTTGGATACAGATTATTTTCTATTAAATATTGGTGTATTCATTGGTTGCAAAAACCTTTTGTTATCGTTTAACTTTTAAATAGCTGTATTTCACTTTGGTGCAGCCGTGTTCATTCAAAGAGGCCTCTTGTAATTAAATATTGGATATAGAAATTTTTAGTAAATGTTTGGTGTATTTCATTTGTGCAAAAACAACTTTTTGATATCTGTATACTCTTTAAAAAATTGCTGTATTGCACTTTGGAGCGGCCCAGTTTTGTTCAAAGAGCCACCTTGTACTTAAATTTGGATACAAAAAATTTCAAGTAACTGTTATTGAATTTCTTTGGTGCAAAAACCACCTTTTGTTATCCGTATAACTTTTAAATAGCTGTATTGCACTTGGAGGGCCCTGTTCTGTTCAAAGAGCCACTTGTACTTAAATTTGGATACAGAAATTTTCATTGTAACGTGGTTATTTCATTGGAGCAAAAACAACCTTTTGTTATGTGTATAACTTTTAAATAGCTGTATTGCACATTAGTGCGCTCCAGTTTTGTTCAAAGAGCCACCTTGTACTTAAATTTGGATACAGAAATTTTCTAGTACTGTTGAGTGTATTTAATTGGTGCAAAAACCACCTTTTGTTATCCTTTTAAGTTCTAAAAAGCTGTATTTCATTATTGTGCAGCTCAGTTTTGTTCAATGAGCCACCTTGTACTTAAATTTGGATACTTAAATTTTCTAGTAACTGTTGGTGTATTTCTTTGATGCAAAAACCACCTTTTGTTATCCGCATAATTGTTAAATAGCTGTATTTCACTTTGTGCAGCCCTGTTTTTTTTTAATGTGCAATCTTTTTACTTACCATTTGGATATTCAGAAATTTTTAGTAACTGTTGGCTGTATTTCATTGGTGCAATATAAAACCACCTTTTATTATCTGTATATCTTTTAAATAGCTGTATTTCACTTTGGTGCAGCACAGTTTTGTTAAAAAAGCCACCATGTAATTAAAATTTAGACAGAAATTTTCTAGTAACTGTTTGTGAAATTCATTGGTGCAAAAAACCACCTTTGTTATCCGTCATAAATTTTAATACTGTATTTCACTTTTGTGCAGCACTGTTAATGTTCAAAGAGCCACCTTGGTACTTAAATTTGGATACAGAATTTTCATAGTAATTGTTGGTGTATTTCATTGTGCAAATAACAACTTTTTATCCGTATAACTTTTAAATAGCTGTATAGCACTTTGTGCAGCCCAGTTCTGTTCAAAGAGCCACCTTGTACTTAAATTTGGTTACAAAAAACTTCTAGTAACTGTTATTGAATTTCTTTGGTGCAATTAAACCACCTTTTGTATCCTTATAACTTTTAAATAGCTTATTAGCACTTTGGAGTGGCCCAGTTCTGTTCTAAGAGCCACCTTGTACTTAAATTTGGATATAGTAGAATTTCTCTAGTAATGTTGCTGTATTTCATTGGTGAAAAATCCACATTTTGTTATCAGTATACTTATAAATTTGCTTTATTTATCATTGGTGCAGCCCATTCATGGTTTTCAAAGAGACACCTTGTATATTAAATTTGGATACAAGAAATTTTCTAGTACTGTGGTTGTATTCATTGGAGCTAAAAACAACCTTTTGTTATGTGTATAACTTTTAAATAGCTGTTTTGCACATTAGTGCGCTCAGTTTTGTTCAAAGAGCACACTCCTTGTACTTAAATTTTGGATCAGAAATTTTCTAGTACTGTTGGTGTATTTCATTGGTGCATTAACCACCATTTTTTATCCGTATAAACATTTTAGATAGCTGTATTTCACTTTGTGCTGCAGTTTTGTTCAAAGAGCCACATTGTACTTAATTTTGGATACAGGAATTTTCTAGTAAATATGGTGTATTTCATTTGGTGCAAAAACCCCTTTTGTTATTCAGTATATACTTTTAAATAGCTGTATTTTCACTTTGGTGCAGCCCAGTGTTCTTCAAAAGAGCAACCTTTGTTCTTATTTTTTGGATATAGAATTTTTCTAGTAACTGTGGTGTTTTTCATTTGTGCAAATCATCCTTTTGTTATCTGTATACTTTTAAATAGCTGTATTTGCACTTTGGAGCGGCAGTTTTTGGTCTATGAGCCACCTTGTAACTTAAATTTGGATACATATAAATTTCTAGTAACTGGTTATTGAATTTCTTTGGGGCAAAAACAACCTTTTGGTTGCCGTATACTTTTAAATAGCTGTATTGCACTTTGGAGTGGGCCCAGTTCTGTTCAAAGAGCATCCTTGTACTTAATTTGGATATAGAAATTTTCTAGTAAAATGTTGGTGTATTTCATTGGTGAAAAAACCACCTTTTGTTATCAGTATAACCTTTAAATAGCTGTATTTCACTTTGGTGCAGCCCAGTTTTGTTCAAAGAGCAATCTTTTACTTACATTTTGATACAGAAATTTTCTAGTAACTGTTGGTGTATTTCATTGGAGCAAAAACAACCTTTTGTTATGTGTATAACTTTTAAATAGCTGTATTGCACATTAGTGCGCTCCAGTTTTGTTCAAAGAGCCACCTTGTACTTAAAGTTGGATACAGAAATTTTCTAGTAACTGTTGGTGTATTTAATTGGTGCAAAAACCACCTTTTGTTATCCTTTTAAGTTCTAAAAAACTGTAATTCATTTTTGTGCAGCCCAGTTTTGTTCAATGAGCCACCTTGTACTTAAATTTGGATACTGAAATTTTCTAGTAACTGTTGGTGTATTTCTTTGATGCAAAAACCACCTTTTTGTTTATCCGTAATCTGTTAATAGCTCTATTTCACTTTGTTGCAGCCCAGTTTTTTTCAAAGAGCCACCTTGAACTTAAATTTGGATACAGAAATTTTTTAGAAAACTGTTGGTGTATTTTTTGATGCAAAAACCACCTTTTTTACCCGTATACTTTTAAATAGCTGTATTTCAGTTTGGTGAGCCTAGTTTTCTTCAAAGAGCCCCTTGTACTTAAATTTGGAAAAAAAACCCATTTCTAGTAATGTTGGTTATTTCATTGTGCAAAAAACCTTTTGTTTATCCGTATAACTTTTTAAATAGCCTGTATTGCACAGTTGGTGCAGTCCTAGTTTTCTTCAAAGAGCCACCTTGTAATTAAATTGGATATAAGAAATTTTCTAGTACCCGTATTTTGCCAGACTATAAGGCGCACATAAAAGCCTATGATGTTCTCAGAAATCGAAAGTTGCGCCTATAGTCCGGTGCGCCTTATATATGAATCAATTCGTCACTTCTTCATCTTCACTTTTGGGTTTTTAGGCTTTGTTCAGAACGTATTTACAGCTAATTTAGTGACACTGATTTGTAACTGATTCAACTGATTTGCAACTGATTTTACAACTGATTTACAATATTAAATACTTCCGAAATACAGTTACAAATCAGTTGTAAATCAGTTGCAAATAAGTGTCACTGGCACATATTTCGCGGCCGGAATTAACAATCCCCATTCTTTTACAATGTGTGATTCCGGATCGAAATAAGGCACAATAAGTGGCAGGACCATTGTTAAAACCGACCGTATAGCGGGCTCCGCAAGTGTCCGCGCGGCAATACGTCATGAAAATATGTGAGAATGGCCTATAATAACGGTCCACCAGAGTTCAGAAGCGATCACTCGTGCGTGCGTGTTGATATACGTACAGCTCTGGTGTGAGAAGATCCTGTGTTTCAACATTGTGTGTGTATTCAATATCGTACCTGTAAATTTTGTTTAATACCCACGTACCCCAAAAATGCCTCCTGTTAAGATACAATGCTTATGATGCTGATTTAAAGCTTAAAGCTATAAGTCCATGCAGTAGAGCATGGAAATCAGATGCAACTGCAAGAGAAATTCAACATTAAAGAATCAATTGTGCGTAATGTGGAGAGATACAAGAAGATTCCCTACGGCCAGGTAAAGAAGACTCAAACTATAGTTTCCCGAGGAAACAAAGCAAGATGGCCACATTTGGAGACAAAACTAGAACAGTGGGTTATTTTAACAGGAGAAGCGCAGCTAGAAGCGTCACCACTGTTCTATTCGACCAAAAGCCACAGCATTAGCACGCGATCTGGAATCAAGGACTTTCAAGTGGTCCTTCATGGTGCTTTTTTTTCTTTGGGGAAAAGGCTTTAATTTCCCCTAAAATTCCGGGCCCCAAAAATTTTCCCCGGTCCCCCCAGCAACTCCAAAAGGGGGGAATTATAAAGGGAGAGCGGGCCCCTTTTTCCCCCGCACCTATTTGTTGACCAAGATAAGTAAAAAGGGAATTTTCCAGCCAGAAAACATAAATCCCCTTTGGGAGGGGGCCCCCCCTCACTTTGTTTTATCCCCGTCCCAACTTTTACTGTTGGGCAAAAAAAAGGGGCCCAAAGGCCCCGGTATCTTTTACGTACCCCCGGAATGGGAAGCCCCCTTTTTCCACGGGAAAGTTTCGCCCGGGTAAAGGCAAAGGGCCCCCGAAAAAACCACCCGGGTCATTTTTAAGGGGGAAAGCCCTTTCCCCCCCCAAAAGGAATTAGTTTCCAGAGGGGTTGTTTTTTAAAACGGTTAAACCCCAAAGGGCTGGAGGGGGACGAGGGGGAAGGGGTAAAGTGAGGGGCCTGAGGGGGGTTTCTAGGGTCAAGGGGGCGGATGGATTTTTTCCCACAAATCCCCCTTTTCCCCAAATTGGCCCCTTTGATTTCCCATGCGTCCCAAATTTGGGAAAGGGATAGTGTCAAACCCCAAAGTGAAAAAAAAACCCCAATTCAAGCTTGCTGTTTTTCCCGGGGGGTTTTAACCAAAGGGGCACCGGGCCGTTTAGTCCCCCCGGGCCCAACAGGGCATTTAAATTTAAAATTTTTGGGGGAGCTTTTTTGGGGGGAATTTGGGGTTGGACGGGGAAGGTAAACCCACACATTCCCAAAAAAAGGGACCCAAGGGCCCGGTCCCCAAATTTTATCCCAAAAGGGGGTGTGCTTGGGGATCGTGGATGCCGGGGGAAAAAGGTATCAGTCCCCAGTTTTCACCCGGGGCTTTCAAAGGGGCTGGAATCATCAAGGGGAAGGGAAACAAAGGCGGGAAGAAACCCGGAAAAGGACTAGTAATATGGGGGGGGCCCCGGAAAATTTGCTTGTTTGCAGAAATCGTGAAACTGTTTAAACTCCGACATTTGGAAGATGAAGAATTTGAAGGATTTGGGGGGGTTGGAATGAAGGAAAAAGTACTTTTAAGGTATTGTTTTTTGTTAAAAATTTTACAAGTGAGGGGTTATTGTGAAAGTGTTTATAAATTTTGGTTTCCCCGGCTGAATTTTTGTTTCTTTTTAATTGCGCCGCGCTTATAGTGGTGCGCCCTTATAGTCCGGTGCGCCTTATATAGGGTTTCCAAAAGATTCTTTGGGCAGGTGTTTAAATGATAAGGCGCCTTAAAATTTCCCGGGTGCCGGGCTTTTTGGTCCGAAAAAAAACGGAAAAATGTTGGTGTATTTCATTTGTCAAAAACCACCTTTTGTTTTGTATAATTTTTTTAAATAGCTGTATTTTACTTTGGTGCGCCCCAGTATTGTTTAAAAGAGCCCCTTGTAGTTAAATTTGGATACAGAAATTTTCTAGTAACGTTGGGTATTTCTCTATGAAAAAACCACTTTTTTTATCCATAAAACTTTTAAATGCTTTTTGCACTTTGGGCAGTCGATTTGTTAAGAGCCAACTTGTATTTAAAATTTGGAACATAAATATTTAGTAACTGGGGTGTATTTTCATTGGTCAAAAGCAACCTTTTGTTACCCGGTATAATTTTTAATAGTGTATTGCCTTTGGGTGGCCCACTATTGTTCCAAAGAGCCCCCTTGTACTTAAAATTTGGATACAGAATTTTTTAGTAACTGTTGGTGTATTTCTTTTGGGGCAAAAAAACACCTTTTGTTATCGTATAACTTTTAAATAGCTGTATTAACTTTGGTGGCAGGCCAGGGATGTCAAGGAGCCACTTGTACTTTATTTGGATACAGAAATTTCTAGAAACTGTTGGTGTATTTCCTTTGATGCATAAACCACCTTTTGTTTTTCCGTTTAACTTAAAAAAATAGCCTGTATTGCCCCTTTGGAGCGGCCTTCAGTTTTGTTCAAAAGAGCCCCCATTACATAAATTTGGATACAAAATTTTTAGTAACTTTTGGGGTTGGTATTTCATTGGGCTCAAATCACCCATTTGGGTTATCCGTAAACTTTAATAGCTGTATTTCCACTTGCTTGCAGCCCGGTTTTGTTCAAACAAGCCCATCTTTTTACTTACATTGATTTACAAAAATTATCTAGTAACTATTGTTTTTAATTTCATCGGTGCAAAAACCCTTTTATTATCTGTATAACTTTTTAAAATTTAGCGTAGTTACTTTGGTGCAGCCCAGTTTTCTTCAAAGAGCCACCTTGTACTTAAAGTTTGATACAGAAATTTTCTAGTAACTGTTGGTGTATTTAATTGGTGCAAAAAGACCTTTTGTTATCCGTATAAGTTTCAAATAGCTGTATTTCACTTTTTTGCAGCCCAGTTTTGTTCAAAGAGCCACTTTGAACTTAAATTTGGATAAAGAAATTTTCAAATAACTGTTGGTGTATTTCATTAGTGCAAAAGCAAGCTTTTGTTATCCGTATAACTTTTAAATAAATGTATTTCACTTTGGTGCAGCCTAGTTTTCTTCAAAGAGCCACCTTGTAGTTAAATTTGAATACAGAAATTTTCTAGTTACTGTTGGTGTATTTCATTGGTGCAAAAACCACCTTTTGTTATGTGTATAACTTTTAAATAGCTGTATTGCACTTTGGAGCGGCCCGTTTTGTCAAAGAGCCACCTTGTACTTATTTGGTTCATAATTTTTCTAGTAACTGTTCTTGTATTTCTTTTCGGGCAAAAACCACCTTTTTGTTACCCTAAACTGTTTAAATAGCTGTATTTCACTTTGGTGCAGCCCACTTTTGTTCAAAGAAACATCTTGTATTTAAATTTGGTTACAGAAATTTTCTAGTAACTGTTGGTGAATTTATTTGGTGCAAAAACCACCTTTTGTTATCCGTATAACTTTTAAATTGCTGTATTTCAGTTTGGTGCAGCCTAGTTTTCTTCAAAGAGCCACCTTGTACTTAAATTTGGATACCAACATTTTCTAGTAACTGTTGGTGTATTTCATTGGTGCAAAAAACACCTTTTGTTATCCGTATAACTTTTAAATAGCTGTATTTAACTTTGATGCAGCCAGTTTTGTTCAAAAGGCACCTTGTACTTATGTTTGGTTAAGAAATTTCTAGTAACTGTTGGTGTATTTCATTGGAGTAAAAACAATCTTTTGTTATGTGTATAACTTTTAAATAACTGTATTGCACTTTGGTGCGCTCTAGTTTTGTTCAAAGAGTCACCTTGTACTTAAAGTTGGAAAAAGAAATTTTCTAGTAACTGTTGGTGTATTTCATTTGTGCAAAACCACCTTTTGTTATCCGTATAACTTTAAAATAGCTGTATTGCACTTTGGAGCGGAACAGTTTTGTTCAAAGGAGCCCCTTGTACTTTAAATTTGGGAAATAGAAATTTTAGTAACTTTTTGGTGTACTTTCATTGTGCAAAAACCACCTTTTGTTATCCGTATAACTTTTAAATAGCTGTATTGCACTTTGGAGCGGCCCACTTTTGTTCAAAGAGCCACCTTGTAGTTAAATTTGGATATAGAAATTTTCTAGTAACTGTTGGTGTATTTCATTGGAGCAAAAACAACCTTTTGTTATCCGTATAACTTTTAAATAGCTGTATTGCACTTTGGAGCGGAACAGTTTTGTTCAAAGAGCCGCCTTGTACTTAAATTTGGAAATAGAAATTTTCTAGTAACTGTTGGTGTACTTCATTGGTGCAAAAACCACCTTTTGTTATCCGTATAACTTTTAAATAGCTGTATTGCACTTTGGAGCGGCCCACTTTTGTTCAAAGAGCCACCTTGTACTTAAATTTGGATACAGAAATTTTCTAGTAACTGTTGGAGTATTTCTTTGGTGCAAAAACCACCTTTTGTTATCCGTATAACTTTTAAAATTTAGCTGTATTGCAGTTGGTTGGGGGCCCCCAATTTTTTCAAAAGGCCACCTGAAACTTAAAATTTGGTTTTAACAATTTTTAGTAATGTTGGTGTATTTCTTTGTTGAAAAAAAACACCTTTTTTATCCGAAATAACTTTTAAATTACTGTATTCACTTTGGGAGCCCCCATTTTGTTCAATGACCCACCTTGACTTAAATTTGAATACAGAATTATTTCTAGTAAACTGTTGGTTTTTATTTCTTTATGCAAAAAACCCCCATTTTGTTATCTGTATAACTTTAAATAGCTGTATTCCCCTTGGAGCCCAGTTTTTTTCAAAAAGCCACCTTGACTTAAATTGGAATAAAAAATTTTTAGTAAATTGTTGAATTTCTTTGTTTGCAAAACCTTTATTATCCGTTTAACTTTTAAATAGCTGTACGCACTTTGGATGGCCCAGTTTTGTTCAATGAGCCACCTTATTTATTTAAATTTAGATATAGAAATTTTCTATAACTTTGGTGTATTTTTATTGGTGCAATTACCACATTTTTTTATCAGTATTACTTTAAATAGCTGTATTTAACTTTGGTGCAGCCCAATCTTGTTCAAAGAGCCAAATTGTACTTAAATTTGGATACAGAAATTTTCTAGTAACTGTTGGTTTTATTTTCCATTAGCAAAAACAACCTTTTTTTATTATTAAACTTTTAAAATAGCTGTATTGCACATTTGGTGCCCAGTTTTGTTCAATGACCACCTGTACTTATAGTTGATACAAAATTTTCTAGTAACTGTTTATATTTTTAATGTGCAAAAACCACCTTTTGTTATCCGTATAATTCTTAAATACTGTTTTTCCCCCCCCCTTTTGTGCAGGCCCATTTTGTTCAAAGACCCCCACTTGTACTTAAAATTTGGATACAGAAATTTTCTAGTAACGTTGGTGTATTTCATTGGTGCAAAAACCAACCCTTTTGTTATCTGTATAACTTTTAAATAGCTGTATTGCACTTTGGAGCGGCCCAGTTTTGTTCAAAGAGCCACAATGTACTTAAATTTGGATACAGAAATTTTCTAGTAACTGTTGGTGTATTTCATTGGTGCAAAAAAACAACCTTTTGTTTTTGGGGTATAACTTTTAAATAGCTGTATTTCAGTTTGGTGCAGCCCAGTTTTGTTCAAAGAGCCACATTGTACTTAAATTTGGATACAGAAATTTTCTAGTAACTATTGGTGTATTTCATTGGTGCAAAAAACCACCTTTTGTTATCCGTATCACTTTTTAAATAGCTGTATTTCACTTTGGGGGCAGCCCAGTTTTTCTTCAAAGAGCCACCGTGTACTTAAATTTGGATACAGAAATTTTATAGTAACTATTGGTATATTTGATTGGTGCAAAAACCACCTTTGTTATCCGTATAACTTTTAAATAGATTTATTTCACTTTAGTGCGGCCCAGTTTTATTCAAAGAGCCACCTTGTACTTAAATTTGGATATAAAAAATTTCTAGTAACTGTTGTTGAATTTCTTTGGTGCAAAAACCAGGTTTTATTATCCGTATAACTTTTAAATAGCTGTACTGCACTTTGGAGTGGCCCAGTTTTGTTCAATGAGCCACCTTGTACTTAAATTTAGATATAGAAATTTTCTAGTAACTGTTGGTGTATTTTATTGGTGCAAAAACCACCTTTTGTTATAAGTATAACTTTAAATAGCTGTATTTAACTTTGGTGCAGCCCAATCTTGTTCAAAGAGCCAAATTGTACTTAAATTTGGATACAGAAATTTTCTAGTAACTGTTGGTGTATTTCATTGGAGCAAAAACAACCTTTTGTTATGTGTATAACTTTTAAATAGCTGTATTGCACATTGGTGCGCTCCAGTTTTGTTCAATGAGCCACCTTGTACTTAAAGTTGGATATAGAAATTTTCTAGTAACTGTTGGTCTACTTAATTGGTGCAAAAAACACCTTTTGTTATCCGTATAAGTTCTAAATAGCTGTATTTCACTTTTGTGCAGCCCAGTTTTGTTCAAAGAGCCACTTTGTACTTAAATTTGGATACAGAAATTTTCTAGTAACTGTTGGTGTATTTCATTGGTGCAAAAGCAACCTTTTGTTATCCGTATAACTTTTAAATAGCTGTATTTCACTTTGGTGCAGCCTAGTTTTCTTCAAAGAGCCACCTTGTAGTTAAATTTGAATACAGAAATTTTCTAGTAACTGTTGGTGTATTTCATTGGTGCAAAAACCACCTTTTGTTATGTGTATAACTTTTAAATAGCTGTATTGCACTTTGGAGCGGCCCAGTTTTGTTCAAAGAGCCACAATGTACTTAAATTTGGATACAGAAATTTTCTAGTAACTGTTGGTGTATTTCATTGGTGCAAAAAAAACACCTTTTGTTATGTGTATAACTTTTAAATAGCTGTATTTCACTTTGGTGCAGCCCAGTTTTGTTCAAAGAGCCACCTTGAACTTAAATTTGGATACAGAAATTTTCTAGTAACTATTGGTGTATTTCATTGGTGCAAAAACCACCTTTTGTTATCCGTATAACTTTTAAATAGCTGTATTTCACTTTGGTGCAGCCCAGTGTTCTTCAAAGAGCCACCTTGTACTTAAATTTGGATACAGAAATTTTATAGTAACTATTGGTATATTTGATTGGTGCAAAAACCACCTTTGTTATCCGTATAACTTTTAAATAGCTGTATTTAACTTTGGTGCAACCCAATCTTGTTCAAAGAGCCACCTTGTACTTAAATTTGGATACAAAAAATTTCTAGTAACTGTTATTGAATTTCTTTGGTGCAAAAACCACCTTTTGTTATCCATATAACTTTTAAATAGCTATATTGCACTTTGGAGTGGCCCAGTTCTGTTCAAAGAGCCACCTTGTACTTAAATTTGGATATAGAAATTTTCTAGTAACTGTTGGTGTATTTCATTGGTGAAAAAAACCACCTTTTGTTATCAGTATAACTTTTAAATAGCTTTATTTAACATTGGTGCAGCCCAATCTTGTTCAAAGAGCCACCTTGTAATTAAATTTGGATACAGAAATTTTCTAGTAACTGTTGGTGTATTTCATTGGAGCAAAAACAACCTTTTGTTATGTGTATAACTTTTAAATAGCTGTATTGCACATTAGTGCGCTCCAGTTTTGTTCAAAGAGCCACCTTGTACTTAAATTTGGATTCAGAAATTTTCTAGTAACTGTTGGTGTATTTCATTGGTGCAATAACCACCTTTTTTATCCGTATAACTTTTAAATAGCTGTATTTCACTTTTGTGCAGCCCAGTTTTGTTCAAAGAGCCACCTTGTACTTAAATTTGGATACAGAAATTTTCTAGTAAACTATTGGGGTGTATTTAAATTGGTGCAAAAACCACCTTTTGTTATCCGTATAACTTTTAAATAGCTGTATTTCACTTTGGTGCAGCCCAGTGTTCTTCAAAGAGCCACCTTGTACTTAAATTTGGATATAGAAATTTTCTAGTAACTGTTGGTGTATTTCATTTGTGCAAAAACAACCTTTTGTTATCTGTATAACTTTTAAATAGCTGTATTGCACTTTGGAGCGGCCCAGTTTTGTTCAAAGAGCCACCTTGTACTTAAATTTGGATACAAAAAATTTCTAGTAACTGTTATTGAATTTCTTTGGTGCAAAAACCACCTTTTGTTATCCGTATAACTTTTAAATAGCTGTATTGCACTTTGGAGTGGCCCAGTTCTGTTCAAAGAGCCACCTTGTACTTAAATTTGGATATAGAAATTTTCTAGTAACTGTTGGTGTATTTCATTGGTGAAAAAACCACCTTTTGTTATCAGTATAACTTTTAAATAGCTGTATTTAACATTGGTGCAGCCCAATCTTGTTCAAAGAGCCACCTTGTACTTAAATTTGGATACAGAAATTTTCTAGTAACTGTTGGTGTATTTCATTGGAGCAAAAACAACCTTTTGTTATGTGTATAACTTTTAAATAGCTGTATTGCACATTAGTGCGCTCCAGTTTTGTTCAAAGAGCCACCTTGTACTTAAAGTTGGATACGGGAAATTTTTTAGTAATGTTGGTGTATTTAAATTGGTGCAAAAACCACCTTTTGTTATCCTTTTAAGTTCTAAAAAACTGTATTTCATTTTTGTGCAGCCCAGTTTTGTTCAATGAGCCACCTTGTACTTAAATTTGGATACTGAAATTTTCTAGTAACTGTTGGTGTATTTCTTTGATGCAAAAACCACCTTTTGTTATCCGTATAACTGTTAAATAGCTGTATTTCACTTTGTTGCAGCCCAGTTTTTTTTAAAGAGCAATCTTTTACTTACATTTGGATACAGAAATTTTCTAGTAACTGTTGTTGTATTTCATTGGTACAAAAAAACCACCTTTTATTATCTGTATAACTTTTAAATAGCTGTATTTCACTTTGGTGCAGCCCAGTTTTGTTCAAAGAGCCACCATGTACTGAAATTTAATACAGAAATTTTTCAGTAACTTTTTGGTTTTATTTATTGGTGCAAAAACCACCTTTTTTGTTATCCGTATAACTTTTAAATTGCGTATTTCACTTTTGTGCATCCCTGTTTTGTTCAAAAGAGCCACCTTGTATTTTAAATTTGGATACAGAATTTTCTAGAAAACTGTTGGTGTATTTCATTGGTGCAATAACCACCTTTTTTATCCGTATAACTTTTAAATAGCTGTATTTCACTTTTGTGCAGCCCAGTTTTGTTCAAAGAGCCACCTTGTACTTAAATTTGGATACAGAAATTTTCTAATAACTATTGGTGTATTTCATTGGTGCAAAAAACACCTTTTGTTATCCGTATAACTTTTAAATAGCTGTATTGCACTTTGGTGCAGCCCAGTGTTCTTCAAAGAGCCACCTTGTACTTAAATTTGGATACAGAAATTTTATAGTGACTATTGGTATATTTAGTTGGTGCAAAAACCACCTTTTGTTATCCGTATAACTTTTAAATAGCTGTTTTGCACTCTGGAGCATCCCAGTTTTGTTCAAAGAGCCACCATGTAGTTAAATTTAATACAGAAATTTTCTAGTAACTGTTGGTGTATTTCATTGGTGCAAAAATCACCTTTTGTTATCCGTATAACTTTTAAATAGCTGTATTTCACTTTGGTGCAGCCCAGTTTTTTTTCAAAAAGCCACCTTGTACTTAAATTTGGATACAGAAATTTTCTAGTAACTGTTGTTATATTTCATTGGTGCAAAAACCACCTTTTGTTATCCGTATAACTTTTAAATAGCTGTATTTCACTTTTGTGCAGCCCAGTTTTGTTCAAAGAGCCACCTTGTACTTAAATTTGGATACAGAAATTTTCTAGTAACTGTTGGTGTATTTCTTTGATGCAAAAACCACCTTTTGTTATCCGTATAACTTTTAAATAGCTGTATTTCAGTTTGGTGCAGCCTAGTTTTCTTCAAAGAGCCACCTTGTACTTAAATTTGGATACAAACATTTTCTATTAACTGTTGGTGTATTTCATTGGTGCAAAAAACACCTTTTGTTATCCGTATAACTTTTAAATAGCTGTATTTTACTTTGATGCAGCCCAGTTTTGTTCAAAGAGCCACCTTGTACTTAAGTTTGGATACAGAAATTTTCTAGTAACTGTTGGTGTATTTCATTGGAGCAAAAAACAACCTTTTGTTATCCGTATAACTTTTAAATAGCTGTATTGCACTTTGGTGCGCTAGTTTTCTTCAAAGAGCCACCTTGAAATTTTAAATTTGGATAAAAGAAATTTTCTAGTACCGTATTTTTCAGAACTATAAGGCGCACATAAAAGGCCTATGATTTTCTCAGAAATCGAAAGTGCGCCTTATAGTCCGGTGCCCTTATATATGAATCAATTTCACTTCTTCAATTTTTCACTTGGGTTTTTAGGCTTTGTTCAGAACGTATTTTACAGCTAATTTAGTGACACTGATTTGTAACTGATTTTCAACTGATTTGCAACTGATTTTAACAACTGATTTACAATAGTAAAACGTTCCGAAATCAGTTTTCAAATCAGTTGTAAATCAGTTGCAAATAGTGTCACTGGCACATATTTCGCGGCCGGAATTACAATCCCCATTCTTTACATGGGGTGATTCCGATGCGAAATAAGGCAACAATAAGTGGCAGGACCATTGTAAATCCGACCGTATTGCGGCCGCAATCCGCGGGGCAAACGGCATGAAAATATGGAGAATGGGGCCCATACGGCCACCATAGTCAGAAACGTCACTGCGTGCGGGGGATACGTACAGCTTGTGTGCAGAATATCTGTGTTTCAACATTGTGTGTGTATTCAATATCGTACTGTAAATTTTTTAAACCCACTACCCCCAAAAATGCCTCCTGTTAATGAGACTGCTTATGATGCTGATTTTAAGCTTAAAGTATAAGTCATGCAGTAGAGCATGGAAATAGAGCAACTGCAAGAGAATTCAACATTAATGAATCTATTGGTGCGTAAGTGGTAAAACAAAAGATGCCCTACGCCAGGTAAGAAGACCAAACTGAGTTTCCGAGGAAAAAAAAGCAAAAATGGCCACATTTGGAGACAAACTAGAACAGTGGGTTATTGAAAAGAGAAGCGCAGCTAGAAGGTCTTCCACTGTGTCTATTCGAAATCAAAGCCAAAGCATTAGCACGCGATCTGGAGATCAAGGACTTTCAAGGTGGTCCTTCATGGTGCTTTCGTTTCATGAAAAGGCGTAATCTCTCCATCTGCACCAGAACTACTGACTGCCAGCAACTGCCAAAGGATTATGAAGAGAAGCTGGCCATTTCCGCACCCATGCTGAGCCAAGATAAGTGAAAAGAATATCCCGCCAGAACACATCACTAACATGGATGAGGTCCCCCTCACTTTTGATATCCCCGTACAACGTACTGTGAGAAAACAGGGACCAGTTTCGGTAAACTATACGTACCACAGGGGCATGAGAAGTCCTCTTTCAACTGTAGTTTTTCGCCAGTCCCGGCTAATGGCCAGAAAAATACCACCCATGGTCATTTTTAAGAAGGAAGACTTTGCCCAAAGAATGTTTCCAGTGGTGTCATCTTTAAGGCTAACCCAAAGGGCTGGATGGACGAGGGAGAAGATGATTTAGTGGCTGAGGGAGGTCTATGTCAAGAGACTGGATGGATATATTCACAAATCCCCATCCCTTTTTGGTCTTTGATCCATGCGTGCCCATTTGACCCATAGTGTTTAAAGCCCAAGTGAAGAAAACAAATTCAACGCTTGCTGTTATTCCGGGTGGATTAACCAAAGAGCACCCGCCGCTAGATATCGGTGTCAACAGGGCATTTCAAGTTAATTTTCGAGCTTTGTGGGAGAATTGTATGACAGAAGGTGACCACACATTCACCAAAACAGGGAGGCAACGCCGTGCCAGTTATGCCACTGTGTGCAAGTGGATCGTGGATGCCTGGGAGAAGGTATCAGTCTCCAGTATCATCCGAGCTTTCAAGAGGGCTGGAATCATCAATGAAGAACTAAGCAGCAGCAACGAGACTGACTCAGATAATGATGAGGGGGACCCGAGAATGCTTGATGCAGAAATCGTGCAACTGTTTAACTCCGACACTGAAGATGAAGAATTTGATGGATTTGTGGGGGATGAATGAACTGAAAAAGTACTATAAGTGTATTGATTTTTGTTACAACCTTACAAGTTGAGAGTTATTGTGAAAGTGTTCTATAAAGTTTGGCTTGCGGTCTGAACTTTGTTTCATTTAATGCGCCGCGCCTTATAGTCCGGTGCGCCTTATAGTCCGGTGCGCCTTATATATGAATCTAGATTCTTTAGCAGGTGCTCAATGATAATGCGCCTTATAATCCGGTGCGACTTATAGTCCGAAAAATACGGTAACTGTTGGTGTATTTCATTTGTGCAAAAACCACCTTTTGTTATCTGTATAACTTTTAAATAGCTGTATTTTACTTTGGTGCAGCCCAGTATTGTTCAAAGAGCCACCTTGTAGTTAAATTTGGATACAGAAATTTTCTAGTAACTGTTGGTGTATTTCTCTGATGCAAAAACCACCTTTTGTTATCCATATAACTTTTAAATAGCTTTTTTGCACTTTGGAGCAGCTCAGATTTGTTCAAAGAGCCCCAATTGTACTTTAAAATTTTGGGTACATAAATGTTTTAGTAACGTTGGTGATTTCATTGGGGCAAAAGCA
>JAODAL010033041.1:0-46074 GCA_025379985.1 Phyllomedusa bahiana | reverse complement strand
TCCTTTGTTCTAGGGGAGTTCCCAGTACGGGGGAGGCGTGTTCTCTCCTTCTGTTTTGGGTTCCCCAGTACAGGGGAGCGCTGGTTCTCTCCTTTATGTTCTATGGGGGTTCCCAGTAAGGGGAGCGCGGTTCTTCCATTTTGTTCTAGGGGAAGTTCCCGTACAGGGGAGCGCGTGTTTTTCCCATTTGTTTTTGGGGTTTTCCCATACGGGGACGCGTGTTTTTTTCCATTCTGTTTCTATGGGAGTTCCCCATCAGGGGGGCTGTTTCTCCTCCATTTGTTTATGGGATTTCCCCCCGTAAGGGGAGCGCTTGTTTCCCCCATTCTGTTCTATGGGAGTTCCCGTACGGGGGAGCGCTGTGTTCTCTCCATTCGTTTTTATGGGGTTCCCTACGGGGGAGCTGTTTTCTCCCCATTTTTTCTATGGGAGTTCCCGTCAGGGGACGCTGTGTTTCTCCTTCTGTTCTATGGGAGTTCCCTTTAAGGGGAGCCTGTGTTCTCCCCTTCTGTTCTTGGGTTCCATACAGGGGAGCGCGTGTTCTCTCCATTCTGTTTAGGGGATTTCCCCCAGTACAGGGGAGCGCTGGTTTCCCCCATTCTGTTCTTGGGGGTTCCCAGAAAGGGGAGCGTGGTTTCTCCTTTCTGTTCTATGGGGTTCCCGTACAGGGGGCGCTGTTTCTCCATTTGTTCTATGGGAGTTCCAGTACAGGGGGCGCTGTTTTCTCTCCATTCTTTCTATGGGGTTCCCATACAGGGGAGCGCTGTGTTCTCTCCCTTTTCGTTCTATGGGAGTTCCCCAGTACAGGGGAGCGTGTTTTTCCCTCCTTCTGTTTGGGGGGATTTCCCCAGTACGGGGGAGGCTGTGTTCTCTCCATTCTGTTTAGGGGATTTCCCCCAAAGTAAAGGGGAGCGCTGTGTTCTCTCCATTTCTGTTCTAGGGAGTTCCCAGTACAGGGGAGGCTGTTTTCCCCCATTCGTTCTAGGGGATTTCCATCAGGGGCGCGCTGTTTTCTCTCCTTTTGTTCTATGGGAGTTCCCGTACAGGGGAGCGCTTTTTTTTCCCCCATACTCAGAACCCCCCATAGAACAAAAAGGAAACCATGGAAGTGCAACCAGCTCTCCTTCTTAGACTTGACTTTAAGGGGCCCGGTCCCAAGATACATATTGGTCCTAGAGGTGGGACCGCACTTTGATAGTATATAGTTAGAATACGCCAACAAAGTCTATGGTGGGAACATCCCTTTAACTTAGGGCATGAAAGGTGAAATTCCAGCTTGAGGTGCTGCAAGAAAACACATGGGGCACCAAGCATGAAGCAGAATTCCTGCTCCTACCCACCTGGAGTAGAGTAACCTCCTGCTTGAGTTTCGTTGCGTTGCTCTCAGCTTTTGCGGCTCTTTTCTATGAGAAAACAGTCAGTGAGCAGGATGCAAAAAAAATCACGTTGGTTTCCTCTCTTTAGAAAGGGTTTATTTTCCCCTTTTTCCCCCCCAAAAAAAAGGTTTATATTTTATATTAATTTTTGCCCAAAGGGAGCATTAGGTCTATTTTCAGGGTTGTCTTTTTTTTCCATGAACAAGAATTCACTTTATTGTTGAACACCAAAAAAAAAAATCAAAATTTATTAATATACTGTAGCCTGTTACCAAACATCTGCATAACAGACAAACTTTGAAGCAAAAGGGAACCTCATCACGCATTCTCAAAGTGCTGTGCCTGCATGTTTGTTTGGGACTCAGATCCCCTGTACAAGCAGCTTGCCCCACCCCCTGCACAGTTGCACAGCTTCCTGCAGGATCTCCTGACTTACAAAGTGAAAGTAAAAGCTTCCTCCCTGTAATACTGAGGTAAATCCTCTGGATTGTTAACTCCTTAACGACCGCCCGCCGACTTTAGACGTCAGCTGGTGCAGGTCGTTCGACATCGGAATTTGCGGCTCCGGGCGCCGCAGCTGCGCTGGGATCAGGGCTGTACTACACAGCCCTGATCCCAGAGCATCTCCTACGAGCACCGGGGGGAATCTCCGCTCCCCAGTGCTTTAACCCTTTGATTGCCGCGGATCGTCACCGCAGCGCAATCAAAGGGTTTCCCTGCTCTGTCGGGTGATCGGAACGCCTAGTGACCCGACAGAGCCCAGGGAACGGCTGCCCAGTCAGCCCTGGGGACCTAGAGTGGCCCCAGAGCTTCGTGAAATCAAGCCAGTAACCAGACAGACTGTGTGCGTCCTGATCCTGCCTGTGTCAGACTGACACAGATTAGAATGTATTTGTATATATGAATACTAATACATTACTAAGTGTAAAAAAATAAATAAAAAAAAAAGTAAGTTCTCCCTTCATGGGATTTAAAAAAAAAAAAAGAAGAAAAAAACATAAGTGTAAAATAAAAATAAATAAAAAAATTTATAAAAAATAATTGTGCATATATTACACACACAAAAAAACCCCTACACATTTGGTATCCACACGACTGTAATAACCTGTAGAATTAATCTAACAAGTTATTAAGGGTGAAATGTGAAGGTGTAAAAAATGTTTTTTTTTAAAAAAAAAATAAATAAAAAAAAAAAAAATAAAAAAACATTTTCTGCAATTATTTATAAGTGAACTTAAACTATTCCCCCCCATAAAGTACAACTTGACTCGAATAAAACGAGGCCTCACACAACTGCGTTCATGAAAAAAAAAAAAAAGTTACAACTGTTGAAACGCAAGGAGGCAAAAACTAAAAAAAAAAAATGTTCTGGTCATTAACTAGTTTTTAGGCGTTCGGCTTAAGGGGTTAATGACATGGACTTGAGAAGTCTTATTTTATCTACTATCAATTCGTGTTGAGTGGAAGGTGCTATTGTAGCAATGCCACTAGGTCTTATTTTAAGTGGAGGACTTATATTTCTATGGTTGAGGGAGGGGGTGAGGGGGAGGGGGAAAAAAAAATAAAAAATAAAAAAAAAATCGCACTAGGTCTCATCTTTGGGGTAATGTCTTATTTTCAGGGAAAATAAAAATAAAATCAGATAATATATCCCATCAACTGACCTTATTCATGATTCTAGACCATTTTAAAGTACATAAGTGTGGTTACGCATATGTCCCCAATTATACAAGGGACGGGGGTCTCAATTTATCGCATCACATAGGTGGGTTTATTATTCCTCTAGGTAGTGTGTCGAGATTTGCTTGCATCTTGCTCCCCGTATTACTTCTTTCCCCTTCTCCAGCTTTGGACTGAGTACTCGGACTGGTTGCTAGGGACGCACTGCCTAGCAACCATAGAGTTATATCAGGCAGCCTACCTCCAGTAAGTAGGCCCCAGGTCTTTATGAGGGATTGTCAGGCACTACATCTGTATCATCCTTTCTTCATGGTTTTGGAGGCCAGGTGTGGATAATTTTGGCTGGGGACAGGGGTGTAACTTAAAGCTCTGGGGCCCCAATGCACAATCTATGACAGGGCCCCCACCTACCATGTGCCATTGATTATACTGGTGTAGGCATATGGGACTGAGGATCCTTTGAGTACCTTCAAAGGAGCGACTGCTACCTCTGCACCCCCTATAGCGATGACCCTGGCTGTGGATTTTGCCATGAAATCTGCAATAAGTCCTTGACAAATCCATATATTTTGAAAGAGGATTTTGTCATATTGTACCCTATACAAGGAGTAAAATCCACCATGAAAATCCATGGCATCTCCGTAACAGAATGCGCGTGCAGCGACTGTAAAAATGTCAACATTTCCCAGCATGCATTGATTTCGGTTTGAATTTTTTTTTCTGCATATCTGGATGGGGTTTTAAAAACGCCATTCATTTGAATTGCACTGAAAATTTGTTTGTGGGGCCTTAAACATGGCCACTCATCAGTCACATAGATATACTGTAAATCATGGCGGGGTACTGACCGTCATCATCTGCAGGTTCGCCTCCACCTGTTGCACCATGGACTCCAGGTCTTGTGCCTCCTTCTGCTCCTCAAGGATTTTTTCTTCCAGTTTTCGTTCAAAATGTTTAACCCTAGAATGAGTGGAATCGGGCACAGATTAGATACTTTGACAGGTGCCCCACATGCTGTAGTACTAGACTGCAAAGTTTGCCCCACCATATCTCAGTCCCAGACTTAGGGGTGCCCGACCAGGCCCTAGTATCGGACTACAAAGGGATGTTCCGTCATACCTTAGTACCAGGTGAAGTGGGGAACCTCACTACACCCTAGTACTAGACTGCGAGCTGGGCCCCACCATGCCTTAGTATCAGACTGCGAAGTGTGCCCGCCCTACCTTAGTACTAGACTGCAAGGGGTACCACACCATGCCCTAATAGAGGGGTGTCTCACCACCCCCTGGTACCAGAAGAAGCGGGGCACCTCACCACCCCCTGGTACCAGAAGAAGCGGGGCACCTCACCACCACCTGGTACCAGATGAAGCGGGGCACCTCACCACCCCCTGGTACCAGAAGAAGCGGGGCACCTCACCACCCCCTGGTACCAGATGAAGCGGGGCACCTCACCATCCCCTGGTACCAGAAGAAGCGGGGCACCTCACCACCCCCTGGTACCAGATGAAGCGGGGCCCCTCCCCACCCCCTGGTACCAGAAGATGCTGTGCAGCTCACCACCCACTGGTACCAGATGAAGCGGGGCACCTCACAAACCCCTGGTACCAGATGAAGCGGGGCACCTCACCACCCCCTGGTACCAGATGAAGCGGGGTACCTCACCATCCCCTGGTACCAGATGAAGCGGGGCACCTCACCACCCCCTGGTACCAGATGAAGCGAGGCACCTCACTACACCCTAGTACTAGACTGCGAGTTGGGCCCCCATGCCCTAGTATCAGACTGCGAGGTGTTCCCGCTCTACCTTAGGACTAGATGAAGAGGAGTGACACTATTCCCTAGTAGAGGGGTGCCCTACCATGCCTTAGTACCAGATGAAAAATAGTGCCCCACGATGGATGCCCTAATGCCAGGGAAAGGTGCCCCATCATGCCCTTGTACCAGACTAAGAAGGATGTTTTAACATGGTGACCCAGTAGTCACACCCTCACTAGTCAGAACCTAAAACATATCTCAGCATGCCCGCCCTGCCCGCTCCCTACTCTTCCCCCTTTCTAATGGTCTGCTTTGCTTGATACACATGGGTCAGAGGACCCTTTTCCATAGGTGGGGGGGGGGGGGGGGGGGGGGGGGGTCCCATTGTTTATAATATATCCCAATGATCCACCATAAATGGCAGTGGTCGGAATACCCCTTTGTGTTCGTTACAACCACAAGCAGAGAGTAAACTGAATCATCACCAGTAACACCGACCTCTCTGTCTGGGATTCATTAATTTTCTGAAGTTCTTGGATTTTTCTTTTCAGACGATTATTTTCTTCCAAGACCTGAAAGAGGAACACAGGGAAATGGCAATTACACAGCACTCAGTGTCAACTGCAAACCAGATCTTTGCTTGCTGTCAGTTAATAATACAATTCCTGCAAAAAAAAAAAAAACCCTCTATCTAAAACTTCCTATAACTGAGGATTTTCTACAGTGTATTAAGACTGGGCGTTCCTCTCTATTAGACAGAAGTATACAGAGTGTCCCCATATCTCCCTGTCAAATGGTAATTGGGGCCACATTTATGCAGCTCAATGGGGAAAACCTGTGTAGTCAATGCCCAGCCTGGACTCTATGTAGTCACAGATTACAGCCCCTAAAGCAGCCAGCAATACCCAGAGTTCAAGTTACTGGGGGTCTATTATGTTCCTGGTGCTAAATACGGCAATTTTTTATATTGAGGACTGTCCCTTTAATTAAAGGGGTATTCCTACATTCCAGACAGCCAAAAGGTGGGGCCCCCCGGAGGCCGCCTAGAGGGCTGCCCCTCCCCTCCCCCCCGAGGCCGCCGCAGTGGTCTCAACCTGCAGCCCTTCAGCTGTTGGGAAACTACAACTCCCATCATGCCCACTGTTATAGATTATATAAATGCATTATGGGAGTTGTAGTCTCCCAACAGCTGGAGGGCCGCAGTTTGAGACCCCTGGTCTAGAGGGTGGGGCCTCCGGAGATTGGATCTTCCATTGCTACTGGTTATTTCCCCTCATACATGATGTATTTCACACTCGGATCCTTCTACCTCCTCGTAGCTGCTCTGCTTGTTCGGGAAGAGCTTGCTATCAGCGGGGTTCTTCATGGTGGTGGGCTCTGGATTGGCAAAGCCCTCAGCGGCAGGAGAGACCCCTCCTGGAAGCCGCCATGTTGTGAACTGATCGACCCCCGAGGTGTCGCTGTATGCATAAGAGTCATTATATATACTGTCAGGGGATCTGCTGACGTTCAGGGTCTGCTCCACCACTGATGGGTGATAGCTTCCACTCCAGTCCTCCTCCCCTTCATCATCATCCAGGAGGTCATCTTCCACCGTGGGGTCCTTGAAAAAGGTCTCCTGGTACTTGTCACGGGACTGAGGAAGCAGTGTGGTGCCGTGCTTGGTTTCCTATGGAGAAAACAGAATCGGTTTTCTGATGGACGGTTCTTAAAAAGGTTTTTCCACTTGCGCCTATGGGCGGCCACCCCATTCATTTCTATGAGAGTGAGTGTACTCTGATATGTTCAGAACTCCCACAGCAATGAATGGGGAGGATGTCTGCAGGCAAGCTACAAGCCAACCTGCAGAACTCCCACAGAAATGAATGGGGAGGACGGCCGCAGCCAAGTTATGAGCCGACCTGCAGAACTCCCATAGAAATGAATGGGGAGGACGGCCGCAGGCAAGCTACGAGCCGACCTACAGAATGCTCCTAGGAACGAATGGGGACGGCGGCCGCAGCCAAGCTACGAGCTGGCCTGCAGAACTCCCACAGAAATGAATGGGGAGGACGACCGCAGCCAAGATATGAGCCGACCTGCAGAACTCCCACAGAAAAGAATGGGGAGTACGACCGCAGCCAAGTTATTCGCCGACCTTCTGAACTCCCATAGAAATGAATGGGGAGGACGGCCGCAGGCAAGCTACAAGCCGATCTGTAGAGTGTCCCCATAATTCAGATTAATGTCACTCACGGTGGAGAAGTCGCCTTCGCCGTTCCTTCCAGCCGGCACCGCGCAGGATTTACTTTTCACAAACTCCTTGAAAGAAAATGGGTTCCCCTCATCAGGATTATCTGCGTCATCTGCAAAATACAGGAGAAGAGGCAAGTTATAAAGAAGAGACCTGACCCAGAGCAGACATTTCAGCAGGAAGGTCCCACTTTACTGCACATCCGACCTACAAAACACAGTAGATGCAAGTTATAGAGAAATGACCAAACCCAGAGCAGACATTACAGCAGGAAGGTCTCACTTTACTGCACATCCGACCTCTAAAACATAGTAGATGCAAGTTATATAGAAATGACCTCAACCAGAGTGGATATCACAGCGGGAAGGTCTCACTTTACTGCACATCCAACCTCCAGAACACAGTACATGAAAGTTATATAGAAATGACCAAAACCAAAGCAGACATTGCAGCAGGAAGGTCTCACTTTACTGCACATCACAGCGGGAAGGTCTCACTTTACTGCATATCCGTCCTCCAATACACAGTAGATGCAAGTTCTATAGAAATGATTTCAACCAGAGTGGACAGTGCAACAGGAAAGTCTCCCTTTACATCCACACTGGATGTACACACATCCAAACTGCTGTAAGGGTAATGACATGTTCCCATCCCCATTACTGAAGATAGCGCTAGTCTGCATCACAGGCTATATGACGTTCTCTGTATTGGAAAATGCATGAAAATATGCATTAAAAAAATATGTGCGCAAAAAGACATGAAATAAAGAAAACATGAGTAAAAATTATTGGATTATAGCCTGAACCCAGTAGGAGGCAACACAAGCCCCTGTGCTACTTGGGAAAGATAAAACAGGTGCAGATAACTAATGAGCAGAAGCTCACTAGTGGAGCAGCCGCATTATAATAAAACTGCACATTGGATAAGCACCAGTTTACACTAGTATGCAAAAAAAGCCACAGTATAATACATGGGGAGACTGCACAAATGAAAATTCCGATAAGACAACCACTCTCGGCCTTCTATGTATGAGGAGGGGGGAGGGGGTCATTGCTGGTATTATAATTGCATATAGATAAGGCGATACAAAGGGTGCCAGTTATACAGATATGTGTGGTACTCATACATAGAAGGCTGTGACTGGTTGTCTTATCTGTATTTTTTGCGTTTGTGCAGTCTCCCCATGTATTATACTGTGGCTTTTTTGCACACGGATGTGGACTGGTGCTTATGCAATG
Source organism: Phyllomedusa bahiana (assembly GCA_025379985.1). Lineage (NCBI taxonomy): Eukaryota > Metazoa > Chordata > Amphibia > Anura > Hylidae > Phyllomedusa > Phyllomedusa bahiana. The sequence continues at coordinate 37,790 of JAODAL010033041.1, read as the reverse complement.
TGCAGTTTTTTATCATTCAGTTGCTCCTCTAGTGGAGGCAGTGTGTGAGCTTCTGCTCATTAGTTATCTGCAGCTGTTATATCTTTCTCTTGTGTTGCCTCCTACTGGGCTCAGTCTATAGTTTAGCCATTGAGCTGTAAGTATGGCTTTGCAGTTGTGTTTTTGAGTAAATAATGTCCCACGTTCCTGTGATTAAACACAGTGCGCCCCTGACCGCAGGCTTATTATACAGACAGCCCTGGTGCTACTCAAGGTCCCCGGACTGACCGTGTAGATATTCCCCAGGCTCCCTCGGATACACGGTGGAGCAGAGGAATCCCCTTTGGATTACGCTGCCATCACAAACCGCACCAATTAAAGGGTTAAATGGCGTGGATCGTAGGCTTCCTCCGGTCACTGCAGTTCACAGAGACTACTCTAGGAACGGAGCTGTTAAAGGGGTTGTCTCGTTACAGCATTTGGCAGCCTTTTGTGCTGGTTGCCAAGCAGAGCTTGTGAAATGGAAAGGCGTGTTTCTCCTCCCAGCAGGGAGTATCCTCTCTCTTTGCAGACACACCCTCAAAGTGTGCACGTGAGGGTTCATTCTGTGTGAGCTGGGGGAAGGGAGAGGTTCTCAGCTGTGCAAGACTAAGGCTATGTGCACACAGCAAATGACAAAATGCAAGGACATTTTAGTATTTGCTGTGTAGACATAGCCTAAGGCATCACTGGAAGTGAAAAGCTAAGTGTAACTCTGGGAAAGATGGGTGATTTTTTTTCTCTCACAGTGATATATTCTGCAGATTATTACACCTCTGTCCTCTGCAGAACCAAACTATACGCTTTATCTGTTTGTGTTTTCATGACACTGCACATCTGTCTCACAAGTGGCTGACGTGGGACTGCGCAACCTAGAGCAGTGAAAAGTGCGGCCCTCCAGCGGTTGGGAAACTACAACTCCGATCATGCATTTATAGAATCTAAGCAAGTGGTGATGATGGGACTTATAGTTTCCCAACCGCTGGAGAGCCGCACTTTGCACTGCTCTAGGTTCCCAGCTGCTGTAAAACTACAACTCCCAGCATTTCTAGACAGCCTTCAGCTGTCACAGCAAAACTACAACTCCCAGCATTTCTAGACAGCCTTCAGCTGTCACAGCAAAACTACAACTCCCAGCATTTCTAGACAGCCTTCAGCTGTCACAGCGAAACTACAACTCCCAGCATTTCTAGACAGCCTTCAGCTGTCACAGCGAAACTACAACTCCCAGCATTTCTAGACAGCCTTCAGCTGTCAAAGCAAAACTACAACTCCAGCATTTCTAGACAGCCTTCAGCTGTCACAGCGAAACTACAACTCCCAGCATTTCTAGACAGCCTTCAGCTGTCACAGCAAAACTACAACTCCCAGCATGGCTGAACAGCTATTATAACTGATCTCTATCCTCTAGGTCAGTGGTCAGCCAAGTGCGGCTCTCCAGCTGTTGGGAAACTACAACTCCCATCATCCCCACATATACATTCTATCAATGCATGATGGGAGTTGTAGTTTCCCAACAGCTGGAGAGCTGCACTTTGCACTGCTCTAGTTTTCCAGCTGCTGTAAAACTACAACTCCCAGCATTCCTAGACAGCCATCACCTGTCACAGCAAAACTACAACTCTCATCATGTGTGGACAGCTATTATAACTGATCTTTATCCTCCAGGTTCCCATATGCTGTAAAACTACAACTCCCAGCATGCCTGGATGTACAATGGCTGTCGTGGCATGCTGGGAGTTGTAGTTGTGCTTTATGTGGCTGGAGAGGGAGAGGGCTAAGCTAAGTCCCAGCACTCGTATCACACAGGTGGCGGTGGTTGCTGGGCAACTCATATCATGGACTCCATCTATAGCAAAACTACAACTCCCAGCATGCCCGGACAGCTATTATAACCGGTCTCTATCCTGTAATTTCCATTGGTTGCAGAACTACAACTCCTATCATCTCCAGACAGACATTATAACTGGTTTCCATCACCTAGGCTCCTAGCTGCTGCTGTAGAACTACATCTCCCAGCATTCCTAGACAGACAGGGGCTGTTGGGGCATGCTGGGAGTTGTAGTTTTCCAGCAGCAGGGAGGCCCCCAGGATGGAGCCAGCGCCGGGCCCTGCACTCACCCTCCTGGATGATGAGAGTCTTCCCTCGGGGCTGCCTGGAGAAGGCTGACATGGCGGCGGGGCTAGAGGGCTCCGCACGGGCGGCTCATGGCTGCAGGGGGCAGCACATGGAAGGCGCACTCAGGACCACTGCCCGGCGGGAGGCTCCGCCCCGGAAGTGACGTCGGAGGCAGGACCGGAAGCAGGAAGAAAGCAGCTGGGCCAGAGCCCGGAGAGGTCAGGGGTGAGAGTGTAAAGATGGCGGCGAACATGGCGAGGAGCCGGGCGTGCGGCGGAATACGAAGGTGACCGGAGTCTCGGTGCGGGCACTTGCGGGGTTGGGCTCTCATCTCCAAACCAGGGGCCACAGCTTAGAGGGGAGGGGCTTATAGTCACGTGGTGTGTGACCAGGGGGAGAGCAGCTGCTGTCCTCCAGCCTCTGTCTCCTGTAGTAATGACATCTGTCACCTCCAAAACCACAGCTCCCATCAGGGACCGAGTCAGGATGATGGGGGTCTTAGTATTGCGCAGAGAGTGATGCTTCTACCCCTCTGTTGTTTCGGTTTCTCGCCCTCTGCTGCTGTCAGTGAATGGAAGCAGGGACCCGGGGTCACATGTATCAAAACTTTCTAGCTGTAAAACTCACTTTGTTGCCCATAGCGACCGATCAGAGCCCATAGTAACTAATCAGAGCCCATAGCGACCGATCAGAGCCCATAGCGACCGATCAGAGCCCATAGCGACCGATCAGAGCCCATAGCGACCGATCAGAGCCCATAGTGACCGATCAGAGCCCATAGCGACCGATCAGAGCCCATAGCGACCGATCAGAGCCCATAGCCACCGATCAGTGCCCCGAGCGACCGATCTGAGCCCATAGCCACTCCTCAGCGCCCATAGCGACCGATCAGAGCCCATAGTCACTCATCACAGCCCATAGCGACCGATCAGAGCCCATACTAACTAATCCCAGCCCATACTAACTGATCAGAGCCCATAAACGATCAGAGCATAGCGACCGATCAGAGCCCATAGTGACCGATCAGAGCTCATAGTAACTAATCAGAGCCCATAGTAACTAATCAGAGCCCATAGTAACTAATCAGAGCTCATAGCGACCAGTCAGCGCCCACAGCAACCAATCATGGCCCATAGGAACCAATCAGCTCCCATGGCGACCAATCAGAGCACCCCTTTCATTTCATACAGTGCTCTGGAAAAATGTGAAGGGTGCTCTGATTGGTTGCCGTGGGCGCTGACTGGTTGCTATGAGCTCTGATTTGTTGCTATGATTGGTCATTATGAGCTCTGGTTGGTCTCTATGGGTGCGGATTGTTTGCTAATGGCAACGAAGACAGTCTTATGCTTAGACAGTTTTGGTAAGTGAGGCACAATATGTCGAATTTCTGACTCCTCTATTGTATCTGACCCATTCATGTGTATAAGGCTGATATAATATCACAAATCCACAGCGCTCACTATTGCTCCGAAAGGTGTATTTATAGTGAGAACATTGTTTACATGTGTATGTACAATACAGCGCTTGTCTGGAGAGCAGCCGGCTCAGCCTCCTCTGCGTCCTGCAGTCTTCCTTTCGCCTTCGGTTGTTTTCATATATAGACAAATCTCCTTACCTCATCTTACACTGGTGCCTGTATCCGCTACTGTTGGTACTTTCCATACCTTATACGTTATCATTATCTCTCTTCCTACAAGCCATTGTGATCCCTTATGAATAAGGTCTATTTCTGACTGAAGTGTCAAGGAAAAGATCAAATTACTCTCCTAACAAGCGCTGTATTGTATATACACGTGCCAACAATTTTCTCACTATAAATCCACCTTTTGGAGCATTGGTCAGTGCTGTGGATTTGTAATACTGTATGCTTGGGGTGTAAGTCCCCTTTTCACTAGCACCAGATGGTCATAGCCATATTCTATAACTATAGGGCCTTATGCATGAAAACGGTCTAGCAGTTACACTCTTTGTTGCCCATAGCAACCAATCAGAGCCCACAGCAACTAAACCTCATAGCTGCCAGTCGGAGCCCACAGCGACCAATCAGAGCCCACAGCAACTAAACCTCACAGCTGCCAGTCGGAGCCCACAGCGACCAATCAGAGCTCATAGCTACCAATCAGAGCTCATAACAACCAATCGGAGCTCAGCTTTCGTTTCTTATATTGCTTGGAAAACATAAAACCTGAGATCTGTTTATTAGCTGTGGGCCTCTGGTTGGCTGCTGTGGAGCTCTGGTTGGCTGCTGTGGGCCTCTGGTTGGCTGCTGTGGGCCTCTGGTTGGCTGCTGTGGGGCTCTGGTTGGCTGCTGTGGGCCTCTGATTGGTTGCTATGGGGCTCTGGTTGGTTGCTATGGAGCTCTGGTTGGTTGCTATGGGCAACCAAAACAGTCTTACCGTCAGACAGTTTTAATAACTGAGTCCCAGGGTGCTGTGGATTTACCTACAGAGAACAGTGGAGTTGCTGACAAAACCTTCCACGGCGGCTCTGTTGCGTCTGACCAGAGGGAACCTGTTTATTAATAAGCACAGGCTTCTTAAAGGGGATGTCCATGTAAAAAAAAAGCAAAAAAAAAAAAAAAAGCCGGTGGTGCTTTCGCTGGGTCTTCTGTTATCTTCCTCCTCAGCTTCCCCGCACTGCAGCCGCTGATTGGCCGCAGCGGTCACGTGTCCTTGACTGACACGACCATTCACAGCCTTTTGTGATGTCAGGACCTGTCACATGACCTCTGTGGCCAATCAGCAGCTGCAGTTCACGGGACTTATTCCAGCGTCGCTCCTCAGTAAATCCCTCCCATGTACTTCAGTCCTCACCACCCTCAGTATCTCCACTTGCTGTCGCGTTCTTCCATCCCTCTCCCGGCTGAGAGGTTGGTACCAGCCCAGCTAATCCCCTGTGAGCGACACAGCCCAGGGTGACACATGGTGACGACACTGATACATTGCAGCAAGTTAGCAGCCCGGGGGAGACATTGTCCTTCTTATGTATTCAATTCACAGAAACTTGTCTAGACTGGATACAATTGTAGCAGACCCTCCGCTGTGACGAACACCAGGTTTGTACCATTTTGTAGCTTCACTGACAGCAAGCAGACATATTGACGATGTTCAAGAAGTAACGTTGTGCCATGTGTCAGGGTGGTGGGGTCTGTTTGGTGAGAGCAGGTAGTGGCCCCTGAATTTGGGGGGGCGTTGGGGACTGTGTATGTCCAGTGAGTATACTGTCAGTATGAGAAGCAGAATACATATGTACAATGATCGGTGTCTCCTCTGTGTTCCAGGTATGGGCTGCCCGCCTACAGGAGGTTCAGCAGTGGGAGCCCCTACCCCAGCATCCCGCTTACCACCCCCTTACCCGGGGTGCCCAAGCCGGTGTTTGCAAGAGTCGATGGACAGGAGAAGTACGAGACCAAGGTTACAACTCTGGAGAACGGGTTGCGGGTGGCTTCTCAGAACAAATTTGGACAGTTCTGTACAGTTGGACGTAAGTAGGACTGTAATCTGGGTAAGCATTATGGGGGCAGGTATGGAAACGGTCTAGGTCTAAGACTTTCTTTGTTGCCCATGGCAACCAATCGTAGCCCATGGTGACCAATCGTAGCCCGTAGCAACCAAAGCCCATGGCGACCGATCAGAGCTCATGACGACCAATCGTAGCCCATGGCGACCAATCGTAGCCCATAGCAACCAATCAGCGCCCATGGCGACCAATCAGAGTTCTCCTTTTATTTCATGTAGTGCTCTGAACAAAATGAAAGGGGAGCTGTGATTGGTCGCTGTGGGCTCTGATTGGTTGCTGGGGCAACAAAGAAAGTCTTAGACCTAGATAGTTTTGTGTCAGGTCAACGGCCTGAGGGGCAAAAGCAACCTAGAGAGAATTCCTGTGTCATGTCCCTGCCCTCAGGCCGTGTGCAGGGTATAATGTAATCTATCCATCTGGCCTTTTAGAGGATGAGCTATTTTTTATGATAATAAATTTTTAAAAGGCAGTATTTCTGACTGATTTTCTGTTCCAGGCGCATCACTTTCTGCTGGTGCGTCACGTAATACTTACTTTCCTTCTGATCATGGTAATCCTGGTTATTAGCGAATCACATTTTCTGGGGCAGCACGTGATACATTTCTTTAACCTTATGATCCTGTTTACATTGTATTTTCCAGAGCTGCACCACTATTTTGCTGGGCAGTCACTGTACATAAATTTTCTTATCCTGACGCCCTGGTTACATCCTGTATTATACTCCAAGCGCACTCCTATTTCTGCTGGGGAAATCATTTACATACATTACTTATCCTTACTGATCCCCGAGTTACTTGTATTATACCCAAGCTGCACTCACTTTTCTGCTGGGCAGTCACTGTACATACATTACTTACCTGTATGATGCTGGTTACATCCCGATTATCCTCCCGAGCTGCACTCACTTTCTGTGTGCATACTGAAACATTTTCTTATCCCGTACTGATCCTGAGTTACATCCTGATTATCCTCCCGAGGGACCCACGTTCTGCTGGTGCAGTCACTTTTTAATACATGTTTCCTTACTGATCCGGGGTTAATCCCTTTTGGGCCCCCAGAGCTGCACCACTTTCTGCGGGGCAGTCCCCCCCGTACATACATTACTTATCCTGACTGACCCTGATTACATCCTGTTTATACTCCAGAGCTGCATCACTATTTGCGGGGCAGACTTTTACAACATTACTTATCCTGTACTGACCGAGTTATACCTGTATAACTCCAGAGATGCACTCACATTCTGCTGTGCAGCAATGTACTACTTACTTTATCCTTACGTCTGAGTTAATCCTGTATATCCCCAGAGCGCCCATATTCTGCTGGGCAGTCACTGTACATACATTACTTATCCTGTACATTGATCCTGGAGTTACATCTTATATTATACCTCCAGAGCTGCACTCACTATATCTGCTGGTCTGTTCACTGGTGTAAACAAAACATATTATCTGTACTGATCCTGGGACTTACATCCTGTATTAATCCCTCCAGAGCTGCACTCACTATTCTGCTGGTGCAGTCACTGTGTACATACAGTACTATAATCCTGTACTGATCCTGAGTTACATCCTGTATTATCCTCCAGAGCGCACTCACTATTCTGCCTGGTGCAAGTAACTGTACATTACATTGTACTAATTCCTTACTGATCCTGAGTTAACATCCTGTATTATCCTCCAAGCTGCAACACTCAATTCTGCTGAGGCGTCAACTGCTACATAATTACTAATCCTGTTACAGATTCCTGAGTACATCCTGTATTATACACCCAGAAGCTTGCACTCACTATTCAGCTGGTGCGGATGCACTGTACATACATGTACTTATCCCTGGTACTGATCCTGACTTACATCCTGTATTATCCTCCAGGGCTGCACTCACTATTCTGCAGTTGCAGTCACTGTGTAACATACAATTACTTATCCTGTAACTGATCCAGAGTTACCTCATGTAATATAATCCACCAAATCTGCACTCGAACATATTCGCGGTGCAGTCACTGTGTACAGTCAGGCCAATAAGTTTTGAGAATGAAACAAATGTATTTTTACAAAGTTCTACTGCATCAGGTTTAATGGCAATTTGCCTAGACTACCAGAATGTTATAAAGAGTGGATGCTTAACACAATTAATTGCAAAGTCAATAGTCTCCTAGAACAATGAACTTTTCCCCCCAAACAATTCCACTTCATGCAAAGGGCCTGCCTTAAAAGGAGCGTGCTGAAACATCAGTTCAGTGATTGCTGCCATTAACCACAGGTGTGGGTGTTTGATGAGACCAGGGCTGGAGATCAATCTTTCATGATTAAGTACGAAAACGACATACCACTGGACACTTAAAAAAAGGAGGGATGGTGCTTGGCATCATTTGTTTCTACTTCTGTTAACCATGGTTATACTCTAAATAAATACGAGAACGTGCATTCATCATTCGCACAGCACAAAACTGGACCTAACAGGGAAGCAGTAACACGCAGCAAGAAAGATTACACCTCATTCAACATCTTATCGCAAATCATCAAGGATTCAAGGAGAGAAGGTTCCATTGTTGCCAAAAAGGCTCCAGGTACTGCGCCCAAAGAAAGACAGCAACGCGCCAGGACCGTCTCTTAAAAAAGTGTTTCAGCTTCGAACTGCGGTCCTCCCAGCAGTGCAGAGCTTGCTCAGGAAATGGGCATGCAGCAGGCAGGTGTGATGCATCACTGCACACAACTGTGAGACTGCGGAGACTCATGTATCAAGGCTGTGTCAAGGAGGGCAAGCAAAGAACCTTTCTCCTCCAGAAAAACCTCAGGGACAGACTGATATACTGCCAAAGGTACAGGGAGTTGGACTGCTGAGGAACTGGGTAAAGTCCAGAGTCTCTGAGGAATCCCCCCTTTTCCGAATGTTTGGAACATCTGGAAAAACAGCTGGTTCGAGTAGACGACAAGTGAGCGATACACCAGTCTTGGTCTCATGCCAACTGTAAAGCTCATCCTGAAACCATTCATGTGGTGGGGTTGCTTTTTAGTATATCTCACCAAGGGAATCGCTCTCTACCAGTCTTGCCTAAAAAAACACATCCATGAAATCTAGAATGGTAACCAGAATGCCCTCCAAAGAGCAACTTCTCCAACCGCCGTCCAAAACCAGTTTGTGATAACAATGCCTTAGTCCAGTATGATGAGCACCCATGCCATAAAGCGCCAAGGTGATAACTAAATGGCGCTGGAACAAAACATAGAGAATTTTGGGTCCATGGCCTGAAACTTCCCCAGATCTTAATCCCATTGGAGGAAATCTTGTGGTCAATCATCAAGAGACGGGTGGAAAAAAACAAAAACCAACAAATTGTGACAAAGGCCGACAATTGAATTGTGGCAAGAATGACTGGTCTATCATGTCAGGATTTTTCCAGAAGTGATTGAGGAAAGCATGCCAGGAGAATTGCAGAGGTCTGAAGAGAAAGCGTAAACACTGCAAATATTTGACTTGCCTGCATTAACTCATTCTAACTGTCAATAAAAGCTTTTGTTACTCATAATATGATTGCCACTTTATTCTTGTAGTGCTAAAAACATCTGACAAACACACCAAAAAACCAGAGGCAACATAGCATGGAAAATATCAATTTCGTCATTCTCAAAACTTTGCCACTGACTGTATAAGATTACGGACAACAAACTAAAGAGAAATCCGAATTAGACGCTGAGGCACTGGTAAGATTACAAAACCGTACCCACTTTACCATTACACGACAAGAAATTAATTAAACAAATGTATATTACATATCCAGGTACTAGATCCTGAGTTACAGCCTGTATTCTACTCCAAGCAGCACTACGCACTATTCTGCAGGTGCAGTCACTTGTGTACATTACATTACTTATCCTGTACTGAACCTGAGCTGCATCCTGAATTATCCACCAGAGCATGGCACTCACTAATCTTGCTGGTGCAGTCACTGTACATATATTACTTTATCCTGTAACTGAAACCTGAGTTACATCCTTAATATATGTGGGGGGGGGTCTCGAGAAGCACCTCACTATTCCTGCTGTGTAGTCACTTTTACATACATTTCTTATGCCTGTACTGATCCTGAATACATCCTGTATTCATATCTCCAAGCTGCCACTCACTAATTCTGCGGTGTAGTCACTGTGTACATACATTACTTATCCTGTACTGATCCGATGAAGGATACATCCTGTATTATACTCCAGAGCCGCACGTCACTATTCTGGTGTTGCAGTCACTGTACATCACATAACTTATCCTGTACTGACCTGATTAACATTCGTATTATACTCCAGAGCAGCACTCACACACCAATTCTATTCTGCAGTGCAGTCACTGTACAAACATTATTTTTTTTTTTTATTTTTTATTTATTAAATCGTATCCTGTAACGGATCCTGTAGTTACATTCTGTATTATCACTCCAAAGTCTGCACTCACACATTCTGCCTGTGCAGTTACATGTTGTGTTCTGGTGCAGATCCTGAGTTATATCCTGAGTTTTGATCCAGTATTCACATAATCTCTCCAAAATTGGGAATCTCGCAAGATACAAAGAGTGACTTTTGATCATATAATTTACTATTTTGCCATAGGCAAACTTAAAACGCTATCAGTTCTCTATCTATTAAACACTAAAACTTAAACTTTTATATAATCTAATTCTTAACCTCTATACACACTATTTAAAAACTGACCTCTAAGCCTTGAATAAAGCCAGGTAAGCCTGGCGAAACATGTCGGGGATGTCAGGCATGGACGTTTTTAAATTGTGATCTCCTCACCTCTGTCTACAAGTGTCACCATCAGCAGAACTGATCCACAAGGGGACGTATTGTTCTGTGTCTATGAGATTTGGGAACGACTGCCCAAGTAGTTGGCTTGGGATCCCTTACTTAAGCTAGTAACTTTGCTATAGATATAAGAGGCTCTCCTGTTTAATAGGTGGGTTTCCACCAGACTTGATGATAAAAGGGAGTATTCCTCTTGCAGAAGCAAAAAGGGTTAAATGATTGAGATAAAGATCAGGTTTAAATAGTGAGTAGTATAGCGGTTTAAGAGTTAGATATAATAAAAGGTAACTTTTTAGTGTTGAAAAGATAGAGAACTGATAGAGTTTGATTTGCCTATGGCAAAATATAAATATAGATATCCTGTATTAATACTCCAGACTTTGCACTCACTATCTGCTGGTGCAGTCACTATTTACATACATTACTTATCCTACGTGAATCATCAGCCAATATGGTCCTGTATTATACACCAGAGCTGCACTCCACTATTATGCTGGTGCAGTCAACTATGTACAGTACATTACTTATCCTGTGTACTGATCATGCAGTATGTCCTGTATTATACTCCAGAGCTGCACTCACTATTCTGCTGGTGCAGTCACTCTGTACACTGTGTATCTGAACTCCTATATTGGAAGAGAGGAAATAGGTTTCTCCGACATTTTAGGATTGTACAATATCTGGTGCAAAGATCAATAGAGAGCCCTGTACAGACATAGAGCAAGGAATGCTGGGTGATTTTAATTCTGAAGCCTTCAGAACTGTGAATGCAGCTCTGGATTATTATACAATATACATGCACTTTTTTTGTCCATTCGATGTGTAGAACTGTGTATGTTGCGGCCAGGTGGAGCGATGTGTGGACCTTCATGTGTCCTGATCTGTAGGTTGTTCACATACGTCACATATCGCTGTTTTTTTTACAGTTCTCATCAATTCAGGCTCCAGACATGAAACCAAATACCTCAGCGGCATCTCCCACTTCCTGGAGAAACTTGCCTTTTCTGTAAGTAGTCACTGCGGTGGCCTTTTCCATCTACGTGATGGCTTATGTTGTAGCAGACATGTCATTGTGCTACCTCTACTATCAGGTTGGCTTATGTTGTAGCAGACGTGTCATTATGCTTCCCCTGCTATCAGCTATAGGGATGGCTTATGTTGTAGCAGATGTGTCATTATGCTACCCCTACTATCCGCTATAGGGATGTGCATAATGTTGTAGCAGATGTGTCATTATGCTACCCCTACTATCCGCTATAGGGATGGCTTATGTTGTAGCAGACGTGTCATTATGCTAACTCTACTATTGGCTATAGGGATGGCTTATGTTGTAACAGATGGGTCATTATGCTTCCCCTACTATCAGGTTGGCTTATCTTGTAGCACAGTGTTCTCCAACTCCAGTCCTCAGGACCCACCAACAGCTCATGTTTTCAGGATCTCCCACAGAAAAAGCGCAACTGACAATATTAAAAAGTCACCTTTCGCACAAAATGAATATCAACCTGTGCACTGCTAAGGAAAGCCAGAAAACCTGACCTGTTGGTGGGTCCTGAGGACTGGACCACTGTTGTAGCAGACGTGTCATTATGCTACCCCTACTATCAGGTTGGCTTATGTTGTAGCAGACGTGTCATTAGGCTATCTCTACTATTGGCTATAGGGTTGGCTTATGTTGTAGCAGACGTGTCATTATGCTTCCCCTACTATCCGCCTATAGGGATGGCTTATGTTGGAGCAGACGTGTCATTATGCCATCCCTACTATCCGCTATACGGTTGGCTTATCTTGTAGCAGACGTGTCATTGTGCTTCCCCTACTATCAGCTATAGGGTTGGCTTATGTTGTAGCAGACGTGTCATTATGCTACCTCTACTATTGGCTATAGGGTTGGCTTATGTTGTAACAGACGTGTCAATATGCTTCCCCTACTATTGGCTATAGGGTTGGCTTATGTTGTAACAGATGGGTCATTATGCTTCCCCTACTATCAGGTTGGCTTATCTTGTAGCACAGCGTTCTCCAACTCCAGTCCTCACGCCCCACCAACAGCTCATGTTTTCAAGATATCCTACAGAATGCACTGACAATAATGATATCACCTGTGCAATACTGAGGAAAGCCAGAAAACATGACCTGTTGGTGGGTCCTGAGGACTGGACCCCTGTTGTAGCAGACGTGTCATTGTGCTTCCCCTACTATCAGGTTGGCTTTTGTTGTAGCAGACGTGTCATTATGCTTCTCCTACTATCAGGTTGGCTTATGTTGTAGCAGACGTGTCATTATGCTTCTCCTACTATCATTTTAATTTTTCTCAGTTGGCGAATGTTTATAGCAGCGCGTGTCTTATGGCTTCTCCCAACTCTCAGTCTATAGTGTTTTGTATGCGCAGGTATTTATAGGGATACTAGTCTTAGTGTGCAGTTCCTCTGTTATCAGCTGAATGTAGTGCTCTTCAGTAGGATGAGTGACAGGAAATCCCGAAATCTCCCTGCCCCCATAATCCAGACCCCCTATACATCTGACTACGGGGCAGGGCACAGGATAGGGACGGGCCAGGGTTTGTGCTGAATGTGATGCTCTTTGTATTCTACCCTATATGTGTCATGGTTTTCGTTCTCCTCCAGTCTACAGCCCGGTACGGCAGCAAGGACGAGATTCTCCTGACGCTGGAGCAACATGGAGGGATCTGTGACTGTCAGACCTCCAGGTAAGCACCAAGGCTTTGACCTCTTCTGTGTCGTAATGTGTGGTTTCTACTTGGTGCTGGAAACCATCAGCAAGCAGGTTAGCGCAATCTTATTATGGCGATGCTGGTCAACCGGGTCGGCCGCAACAATCCTGGATCTGATTGTGTCCAGACAGTCCGGCACGTGACTCCCTAAAGGTACGTTCACACAACGTAATTTTGAAGTGTGAATTTACGCATCAAAATTATCTTGATTCGAGGCATATTTTGAAGTGTATTCTTTAAAAAGTGTGGAGCGTATTGTGAGGCGTTTGCCTGTCGAAAATCCACTCCACCATTGTTTCTGTGGCTCAGGCTGACTGTGTACGCTGGGGTCAGACAATACCTAGCATTAGAAAAACACGGCTGTCTTTTCCATAAAAACCGCGCCCCTCTTTTGCACAGGTTGTGTGTGGTATTGCAGCTCAGCCCCATTCACTTTAATGGAACTGAACTGCATTGCCGGCCACAACCCCATGGACAGAAGTGGTCTCTGTTTTACAAATCCTGGACAACCAGAAGCAAATGTGTTTATTTTAAAGGGATGTTCCAGGAGTTAAGAAAGCTTATTGGTCGGTCGGGGTATGATAAAGAATAGAAGACAAGACTTCTACTTACCTCCCTGATAAGGAATAGGAGATAAGACTTCTACTTACCTCCCAGATAAAGAGTAGAAGATAAGACTCCTACTTACCTCCATGATAAAGAATAGAAGATAAGACTCCTACTTACCTCCCTGATAATAGACGATAAGAACACCTACTTAGCCCTCCCCAGATAACAGAATAGAAGATAAACTCCCTACTTACCACCCCTGATAAAGAATAGAAGATAAGACTCCTACTTACCTCCCAGATAAAGAATATAAGATAAGACTCCTACTTACCTCCCTGATAAGGAATAGAAAGAATAAGCACACCTACATTACCACTCCTGATAAAGAAGAAAAGACTCCTACTTACTCCCAGATAAAGAAATAGGAAGATAAGACTCCCTACTTACCCCCAATAAAGAATTAAGAAGAGAAGACTCCTACTTACCTCCCCCCCTGAATAAAGAATAGATGATAAGACTCCTACTATACCTCCATGATAAAGAATAGGAAGAATAAGACACCTATTACCTTCACCTGATCTAATAGAAGATAAGACTCCTACTTACCTCCCTGATAAAGAATAGAAGATAAGACTCCTACTTACCTCCCTGATAAAGAATAGAAGATAAGACTCCTACTTACCTCCCTGATAAAGAATAGAAGATAAGACTCCTACTTACCTCCCTGATAAAGAATAGAAGATAAGACTCCTACTTACCTCCCTGATAAAGAATAGAAGATAAGACTCCTACTTACCTCCCTGATAAAGTGGTAAAGATAAGACTCCTACTTACCTTCCTGAAAAAAGAATAAAAAGACTCCTACTTACCTCTCCTGATAAAGAATAGAAGACTCCTACCTTACCTTCCCGTTAAAAAGAATAGAAGATAAGACTTCTACTTACCTCCCAGATAAAGAGTAGAAGATAAGACTCCTACTTACCTCCATGATAAAGAATAGAAGATAAGACTCCTACTTACCTCCCTGATAAAGAATAGAAGATAAGACTCCTACAACCTACCCAGATAAAGAATAAGAAGATAAGACTGCCTACTACCTCCTTGATAAAGAAATAGAAGACGCTACTTAACTTTCCTGATAATATAAAGATAAGACTCCTACTTACTCCCAATAAAGATAGAAAATAAGCACTACCTACTTACCTCCCTTATATAGAATAGTATACTCCTACTTACCTCCCTGATAAAGAATAGAAGATAAGACTCCTACTTACCTCCCTGATAAAGAATAGAAGATAAGACTCCTACTTACCTCCCTGATAAAGAATAGAAGACTCCTACTTACCTCCCTGATAAAGAATAGAAGATAAGACTCCTACTTACCTCCCTGATAATAGAAGATAAGACTCCTACTTACCTCCAGACGCTGCCGTTCAGTCCCGGGGTCCGGTCCGTTCATCCAGGAAGAATTGATGAGGCACCTAAATTTACACGAGTGAGATCGGCGTAAAATACCATGTTGATGACGGTGCTGATTTTACATTGGAATCAGTGAGATCTGCATAGAACATTCTGTGAAGCTTATTTTGGGGCTGTATTTCGGCACAAAGTACACCCCAAAATAATCGTTCAGTTACATTGTGTGAACAGACCCCAATACTTGCATTGGAGAGATGAAAATGAGATGCACGTTCAGAAAGGTACATAGAACAAGCTACAATAAGATCCATCAGCAAGCAGCAGCCTTCTTGTCGATGGTTTCCATGCGGGCGCCAACAGATTTTTCTAAAAAGTGTTATGCTCTGAAGGTATAATACAATAGATCAGTCAACAGCAACTTGTTGATAGTTTCTAGATGACCAAAGGTTATGTGAATGCTGCAAATATGTTTACCAAGTTACTAAAAGTTTATTTGATGATTACAACTGAATGATTAGATCTCTGCAGTCCTTTTAATGTCATCGTAGCAATTATTTTGGTGACAACTACAGACTAATTCAGTAAGTACAGATGAATGTTCCAAACATTGCAGAATGAGAGGGGACTTTAACCCTCAGAACCATCGTCCCCCCCCCCCTCCCCCATTTCATTTGGAGGCTGTGCCTGGTATTGCAAGCTTAGCCGCTAAAAAAAAAAAGAAACAAAAAAAAAAAAAACAAAAAAAGAAAAAACGATGGCTTGTGCAGGAATGTGGCTTGTTATAATCTCCTTATTGTCTTGCTCCAGGGACACCACAATGTACGCAGTGTCTGCAGACGTCAAAGGCCTGGACACGGTGGTCAGTCTGTTGTCAGAAGTGGTTCTGCAGCCGCGGTTGTCAGGTAAAGACGCTGCTTCTTATTGAAGCTCTGGTTTAGGTGAGGGCCACACAACACAGGACAAAAACCAAAACCTAAGAGCTGCTTTCAACTTTAGTATTTTGTCAGATTTTTTTCCAAGGCAACTGGGTTTCCCCTGTGTGATTTTTTGGGTAGGTTGAGTAGGTTTTATTGATATTAAAAATCGAGAGACGTTAAGATTTGGCAGTTTTTCATGTGTGCAAAATTCCTATACCTTGTATAAACACCTGGGCAGTTTTTTAGCAGAACTGTCCAAAAACTGCTACAAAAAATGCAGAAAAACCGTCCGAAACGGTTACATAAGTCTTCAATACTAAAATTTCCATCTTGGCCTCCGATTGAAATATTCGACAACATGTACCTAATAAACCTCCGCGCCCCTCAAAACAAACCGAAAGAAAAACCCGAATTATGTAAGACTCCATGGATCTGATTATTTGTATAAGACATATAGTGGACTATCTACTCCGTTATTTCTGTCGGATTCCTGGTGGTTTTTCAAAACTAAAAACACCGAGAACAAAAATGCGACCGAAAAACTCAAGAGCCTTAGGGCGCCCACTTGCTCTTGGATATAAGGCAGTTGCAATTTCCACATGTGTTTTATAATGTGATACTGCCCCGAAAGGGGACGAAGGACGGGCAGGGAGGTGTGGATGGGGACAGAAAAGGGGTGAAGGGGGACGAAGGACGCGCAAAGTGGGGCGAAGGAGGTAGAGGGGGACAGTAGATGGGCAGAGAGGGGTGAGGAAGGGTGGAGGGAGACGAAAGACGGGCGTAGGGGGTTGAAGGACGGGCAGAGGGGGATGAAGGACAGGCAGAGCCGGCGGAAGGGGACAAAGAACAGGCAGAGCGGGGTGGAAGGGGACTGGAGAGGGGTGAAGGATGGGGGGAGAAGAGTAGAGAGGGACAGAGAGAGGCGAGGAGACAGGCAGAGAGGGGTGGAGGGGGACAGAGGAGGGCGAGGGATGAAGTATCAAGCCCCAGAGGAGGGTTTGAGTGGGACAGAGGAGGGATGAAGGACGGGCAGAGGATGGGGACAGATAACAGGCGGAGGGGGGCGACGGACGGCCAGAGCGGGGCCAGAGGAGGTCTGTAGTGGGCACAGAGGAGTCTGGCTGTGTCTCTCTCTGTAATATTTGGGGTCCCCTGTGTAGTGATTATAAGATATGTGACGTGAATGCTGAACCTGAGTTTTAGCCACAAACATTACAAAAACCGTACATTCAAGTGCTGGGTGGACTTTTCCCAATGTGGCGCGTGTCCAGTTTTAGAAAATCTATTGGTTTGCTATGATTTGTGTAAGGGACAAGTATGAAAATATCCATGGGGGTAACACATACCTGTACCCCAGAACAATTACAGGAGGTCCCGCCTGAAAGGGTAGATTTGAGAAGCTCGCTATAAGAAAGCGATCACTTTACAAGATTTAGGATCTTGGAGAGTTAGGGGACCCTTGGGGTTAGGGTGCTGCCGGTCGCCCATGACCTTTGGCGCAGTGCTGATGCGGAGCTCCTCTGTTGCAGATGACGAGCTGGAGATGACCCGCATGGCCGTGCGCTTTGAGTTGGAAGACCTGAACATGAGGCCGGATCCGGAGCCGCTGCTTGACCGTAGATGATTCACTGGCTGTAATGCGACCGCCCCCCCCCGCCCCCGCCCCCCCCTCTGATTCTATACTTTTCCTGTATTTGCAGCAAAGCATTCTGGGTCTTTATCCTGAGTGACCACTTTAATCGCTCAGTACTGACCAAACCTTTCTCGGCTTCAGGCCGCCTTCCGGGACAACACGGTGGGGCTGCCCCGATTCTGCCCCATAGAAAACATTGAGAAGATCGACAGGAATACACTGCACTTGTATATGAACAACTACTACACCCCGGACAGGATGGTCCTGGCGGGAGTGGGCATCGAGCACGAGCAGTTGTTGGAGTGCGCCAACAAGTACCTGCACCACGTGAAGCCGGTGTGGCAGTCCGGGAAGCCGAGGAGCATCGACAAGTCCATCGCTCAGTACACAGGAGGGATAGTCAAGGTAACCCGGGCCTGCGGGGGAAGATAGTCTGGAGCCACAACTCATTGGGTTCTTCTGTTAGGGCATCACCTGTTCATATGTCCGGTTGGGGGAACCTAGTGTCATAGAGGAACGTAAATCTGTTTCCCCGGAGCACTATCTGCCCCCTCTAAGGGGGGTTTGGGCACCCAAGGTGGCCGTATAATACTATATGTCACTTGTAGTGGCCGCTGTGGGGCAAACATATGTGGCTGCAGATCTGATCATCTGATCGTCATGCTGACTGTGTGCGCTGTGGTCAGACAATACCTTGCATTAGAAAAAAATGGCTGCCTTTTCCATGAAAATAGCGCCACTCTTTTCCACAGGTTGTGTGTGGTATTGCAGCTCAGCCCCATTCACTTTAATGGAACTGAACTGCATTGCCGGTCACAACCCCCTGGACAGAAGTAGTCTGTGTTTTACAAATCCTGGACAACCAGAAGCAAATGTATAGACTGGAAGCAAATGTCTTTATTTTAAAGGGGTGTTCCAAGAGTTAAGAAAGCTCATTTGTCGGTCAGGGCAGGATAAAGAATAGAAGATAAGATCCATACTTACCTCCCGGATGCTTCTGTTCAGTCCTGGGGTCCAGTCCGTTCATCCAGGAAGTAGCAGCGAACGTTCATTGTTCACGTGACAGCTGCAGCCAATCACAGGCCATAATGTCACCTGCATGTAACTGCTCTGGCCTGTGATTGGCGTAGCTGTCACGTGAACAATGAAAGTTCGTGCTACTTCCCGGTGAACGGGTGGGCCCCAGGATGAAGGGGCGTCCGGGGGGAAGTAGGGTCTTGTGTCCCCCAAAGCCAAAGTCCATCTAACAAGCTCAGCGAGGGATAGCGAGTGAAATGTCGGCACGCTGTAGAACCCCACAGCCGGATGGGAAATGTGAGCCAAAGCTGTAGAAACCCCCCACAACCTGGCCCCAGGGAGTGGGCCTGGGGGCTACAGAACCACCCAAAACCTGGACAAAAGTGGGACCCAAAGCTGTAGAACTGCCCCCAGCCCGAACAGGAAGTGGGGCCTAAAGCTGTGAATGCCCCCCAAACCTGAACAGGAAAATGGGAGCCTAAAGCGTGAAAGAAAACCTGGCCCCCAGCCAAAACGGAAAATGGGACCTAAAGCTTAGAATGCCCCAGCCTGAACAGGAAGGGGAGCCCAAAGCTGTAAATGCCCCCAGCCCGAAAAGGAAGGGGGGAAAATTTTGAAACAGGAAAAGTGGGATTTTTAAAGGGCCGAAAGGAAGAGGAGTTTTAAAATTGTAAACAGGAAGTGGGATTATAAAGCTGTAGAACAGGAAATGGGAGCCTAAAGCTGTAGAACTGCCCACAGCCTGGACAGGAAGTGGGAGCCTGAATCTGTAGCCTAAAGCCCACAGACTGAACAGGAAATGGGAGCCTAAAGCTTTTAAAAAATTTGCCCTTACCCTGAGCAGGAAGGGGGAGTTTGGGAAACTTTTGAACCACCACACAGCCCTGAAAAAGGAAAGTGTGAGCCTAAAGGGTGGGGGGGGGGGCACTGAGGCTTTTGGTGAAACAACATGGTGTGATTACCCCTTTTTTCTAATGTTGCATCACCTCTGTAAGTGACTGGACTGTTTGAGGTCATGTAATCTAGGCAGCCTTAAATAGAGGGCGTCCTTTGCGTTCTTTTTATGGTACAAAGCTTTCTCTGGCCATGTAAGAATCAATAGAGGAGCCCCCATTCGTTTCAGGAACAACACTGTGTGATGTATCCGTGCGGCTGCAAGATTCATACATGATTGATTCCGTTCTCACGTGACGCCTTAGGTTAAAGTTCACAATTTATTTAATGTTTTTATTCCCCTTTGGCATATTTTTGCAGTATTTTTCCAAAATCATGGCAAAAAAAAGTTTTTGCAGCAATTTTAGAAAAACACAGTGAAAGCAAAAACTTTCCTGCAGTGTGTGAACCACCCCTTTCTTTTCGGGTTTTGTTTTGGATTTAGTTTTGAAGCCAAAGCCGGGAACAGCTAATAAATCAAAGTCTCGTATAAAGGAAAGAATGTTTTGTTTTGTTTTTCGTTCTTTTTTGTTTTTTTGTTTTAAGGTTGTTGCCCAAAATAAAAAAAAAAAAAAATTACTTTGTATTGGGGCCCAAAAAAACCCAGGGCTGTGGGCGGAGTCTGGAGTCGGAGTCGTTTTAAAATGGCGACTCGATCCCAAAAAATAATAATTGGGTCCAGTTATTCGATGAAAAGAGCAGGGAAATTTGGGGGTCCCCCGTGCTGCTGCCCCATACTTCACCTCATCATATGAGGAGTGTAATTGGACAGGGAGCAGCATGCGCTCCCCCAGGGGAAAGTTTCTGCCCCAGGGCAAAAATTTCAGACATTTTTTCACCTTTTTTAAAGAAGTAGAAGTTTTAAACCCATTCATCAATATGGTGGCTGGGCAATTTCCCTTTTATACCCTGACATTGTTAGAGATGTTGCCCCTGGGTCACCGTTTTGTCCAAATTGGTAAAAGGGGCCCGTTCTCTACCGGGAATAAGAGATCAGTTGGGGGGGTCATGTATGGGGATCTGAGGAGACAATACTGTTTCTCAAAACAAATTAGGACCCCAAAAAATTTCCTGCAGTGTTTGAATTCTTTTTTTGTGTCCAAAAGTTGTCCAAAAAAATATATTTTACACTGAAAGAAAAAGGGTAAAATGTTTTGAACTTTACTTTCAGGCCCCTTTTACCCCCACCCACTACGTTTTGTCTGGGGTCCTGAATTTTTAAATTTACAGTATTTTACACTTAACATAAATTTGCTTGCAAGTATTTAGATCTGTTAGTTACAGTTTTCTCCAAAAAACAAAATTTTAAATTTTTTTATTTTGTTATTTTTTTGGGCTTTCAATATGCCAAACCTTCGGGGCTCTGGATAGTTTCAACCCGGGTCTTGACTAAAATTGACCCCAGGTCTTTTCTAAAATTCCCCAATGTTGTGCAGAGGCTTGGAACAAATACAGTTTTTTTAAAACTCCCACAAGTGTTCAAAAGATCAAAACTTTGTTCCCTTTTCTTGTCATGTCGTTCTACCTAAATAGTTGATTATTGTATCATAAGGTATAAACACCTGATGTTACCATTTTACTACAGTAAAGTTAACTTAAAATGCGCCGTGTATGAGGGGGGGGGGTCGGGGTTTGGGAAATTCGGGAGTGGGAGTGGGGCTTGGCTTGCCGACCCACACCCCTGCAAAAAACGAAAAAAAAAAACTGATACTTACCTAGCTCTCCCCCTCCGGAGCTTCCGGCGAGTCACTTCTCTTGACGTCCCGGCTCTTGTCCTGACACAGAGGAGAGGCTCGTGCTCCCTTTGCTTACAGTAGAGCGCGAGCCTTTTCTGCGTGTCAGGACAAGGACCCAGAAGTCAAGAAGGCGGATCGGGGCAATTGGGAAATATTCGTTTTTTTTCCTTTCCCTTTTCCCCAGCGCCCGGGGTTTCCTTTTAAAGGGTTTTGCCCCGTCTCCTTTATACTCCCGCACCAGCTTTTTGCTCTGTGTGCTCAGAAGGGGGGGTTTTGTGATTTTTTTTGATTGCAGTCATGTGACCCGCAGGATGGCATCACCCGGCCCTTTTCCCCTCGTTTTTGTATGAACTGTAAGAGCTACATTTTAGTAAGGTAAAAAAAAATTTTTTCCTCCGGGACAAGGGCCTCGGTTTTTAAATCCCTGCGGACCAAACTTGGGGTTTTATTTCTCTTTATCAATGCACAGATCTCCTGAGGTTTCTTTTTTTTATTATTTGCATGTTTGCTAATTTCTAAGGGCACAGAGGTGGGGGGAGAATGCAGCACCCGGGGGTTTACACTCGCTCAGCATGAGTGTGTGGGATTCTAAGGGTACAGAGGGGGGGATAGAATGACGCAGTGGGGGTTGACACTCGCTGAGCAGGGTGTGTGATTTTCTAAGGAGCCAGAGGACAGGAGTAGAATGACCATGGGGTTGAAAAACTCGCTCATTAGTTTGTGTGTGGTTTTAAGGAGTACAGAGGGCGGGGGTAGGTGACGACTGGGGGTTTAAAAACTCGCTAGCAGTGAGTGGTTTTGGGTTAAAGGATACAGAGGAGGGAGTTAGAGACAGACCTGGGGTTTTTTAAAAATCTGCTGCCTGAGAGGGGATGATGAGATGTGGCCAGGATGAGGAGCTTCAGCCCGGCGTATCCCCTGGAGACGAGCTGTAAACAATGGATCACTAAAGGAGCAGCTAAGACAAAAACGGTGCAAAATGTTTAATAATAATAATGGTGAAAATGTTTATTATTTAATTTACAAACTTCCAACGTCAATTTTACTTTGTGGCAAAATCCCTTTAATACAGAACCAACACCTTTAATCCGTTCTGTTTTTTGGAATATAAATTGTCGTCTAAAAACCTGAGTGTCTGGACGTGGGCTTACTGATTGCATGTACCTCACAGGTGGAGAAGGACATGTCGGATGTCAGCCTGGGGCCAACGCCCATCCCGGAGCTCTCGCACATCATGATCGGCCTGGAGAGCTGCTCCTTTCTGATAATCTCCCTCCTCGAAGCCTGGATCAGTGATGATAATTCTGTGAGATTGTCTCTAATCCCGTCCTGTGTCCTCTGACAGGAAGACGATTTCATCCCGTTTGCTGTACTGAATATGATGATGGGCGGCGGCGGCTCCTTCTCTGCAGGAGGCCCAGGCAAAGGCATGTTCACCAGACTGTACCTCAATGTGCTCAACAGGTAACACCCAAATATCATCTCCTCTGCTTACTCAGTGGGCCTTATGTATGAAAACTGTCTAGCAGTAAGACTCTCTTTGTTGCCCATAGGGACCAATCGCAGCCCATAGGGACCAATGGCAGCCCATAGGGACCAATGGCAGCCCATAGGGACCAATGGCAGCCCATAGGGACCAATCGCAGCCCATAGGGACCAATCGCAGCCCATAGGGACCAATCGCAGCCCATAGGGACCAATCGCAGCCCATAGGGACCAAATGCAGCCCATAGGGACCAATCGCAGCCCATAGCGACCAACCATCATAGCTCATAGCGACCAACCATCATAGCCCATAGGGACCAACCATCATAGCCCATAGGGACCAACCATCATAGCCCATAGCGACCAACCATCATAGCTCATAGCGACCAACCATCATAGCTCATAGCAACCACCAGAGCCCATAGCAACCAACCAGAGCCCATAGCAACCAACGAGAGCTCATAGCGACCAGAGCCCATAGCAACCAACGAGAGCTCATAGCGACCAATCGAAGCGCAGGGTTCATTTCATATAAGTAGTGCTCTGGGAAAATAAAAGCTGAGCTCTGGTTGCTATGAGCTCTGATTGGTTGCTAAAGGCAACAAAGACAGTCTTCCGGCTAGACCGTTTTCATACATAGGGCCCAGTGGACTGGTGATGTATATCGCATAGGCGGCCATTATAACCAGCGACAAAATCATAGTTTGCCATATGGCATGCCTCCCCGAGGTTACTGAAAACCTATTCAAAGGGCAAGAATTGAATAAAGACAATGAGGGTTATGTCCCTTTCTATGCAGGCACCACTGGATGTATAATGCAACCTCCTACCACCACAGTTATGAAGACACCGGGCTCCTGTGTATACACGCCAGCGCAGACCCTCGCCAGGTGAGTCCTCAGCCCACAATACTCTGTATCTGCCTCCTGGTGCCAGAGAGGGTCTTGGTGCTCAGACAACTCTATAGACCCGTGAACTGTTCTTAACTCCGTCCTAGTCTCCCAAGATGGATCTCTGCTCTCTACCAAAAGAGGACATGTCCCAAAATGTCGGTTGTAGTAAATCCTTGTGTTCCCTGTGAAATCACAATTCTGGAGCCTCTTCTCCTATAACTCTGGGTTGTGCTGTTCCTCTGTTATTCCTCCTAGAAGGGTTAATACCCTTTTTCTTTCAGTCTGCTTGCAGGGAGCACAGGGAAGGGTAAGCGGTAGTGGTCCTTTCCTTTTCTGGTGGTGGTGCTGTGTGACGGCCATTGTTGCTGTGATGTTATGTTTGTGGGGTGGTGCGACCCTGAGCTGGGGGGCGAGGTCTGGCAGCAGTCGTGTTGTTGGACCACTGGGTTGTACACCTCACTGGTGCGGCGGTGGCTGCCATGCGGTGCTACATCATAGTGTAGGGACTCACTTTAAAGAGGTCGCCGTGAAGTGGCAAATGGGCTGATACCGTTTGATCAAAAAGTCTACTAAGAACTCATGTTCATTTTGGTAATTTTTTGCTGAAAAGCATTAGATCAACATACCGTGTGAGGATGTGCGGTCCTTCTTTTTCTTCTATGTGAATTGTCTCTTATAACTCTGTGCTGTGCGGTTCCTCTGTTATTCCTCCTGGAAATGTATGACTGAACCTGTCAGATGGGTGTTACCATTCCAGTTCTTAAAGGACACCCACCTCCACCGCCCAATTGGTCACACCCAGCTGACTGATTCAGTCATACATTTCCTGGAGAAATAGCAGGGGAACAGCACAACACAGAGATATAAGAGGAGAGGCTCCAGAATTGTTATATCACAGGGAACACAAGGATTTACTAAAGCATGTCAGGAGAGGTCACAGGTCCTCTTTAAGGGTAAAGCCTCCAACACAGATGTGAATGGAGCCTAACAAATTGTTTTACCAGTATAGAAATTGCCCTGACATGTTCCATAAGGCTGCGTTCACACGGTACAGGACAAATACCGTCCAGTTTGTCAGCCGGTATTTGTCCTGTTTTGCGGCCGTCTCCACGGCCGCAGGGGGGGGGGTGGTGGGGGCGGCTTTTCTCCGCGATGAGCCCTCCCATTGAGAAGCACAGATTCCGTCCGAAAACCGGCCGGAAGATGGTGCTTTCTCAATGTTTTGCCGCCGCACGGGTTTTCCATAGAGCACAATTGTGCTCATTTTCGGCCGGTTTTTCAGGCGGTCTGAAAAACCGCAAACCGGCTGAAAAACCGGCCGAAAACCCGTGCAGTGTGGACATGCCCTAAGAGGCTGTAATTCTAATTTATGTATCTCAGAGTAGATTTTACAGCTGTAATGTCTTGGGCACTGGCCCTGCCTCCCGTGTAGGGTAATGACCACTCTTTCCTTAACAGTTACATGTTAGATATGCAATGTTTAGTACGTAGCAGTATTTTGAGTTGAACTATTGGCTAAGATGTCTGGTAAGTGTGACTGGCTCTGCACCCTCTTGTCCTGTAGGGGTTTGTTTGTTTTGGTTGCCCCATCTTAAGCATCTATATCAGGGGTCTGCAACTTCAGCTCTCCAACTGTTGGGGAAACTACAACTCCCATCATGCATTTATATAATCTATACCAGTGGACATGATGGGAGTTGTAGTTTCCCAACAGCTGGAGAGCCGACGTTGCAGACCCCTGATCTATAGTATTTCCATATGGTGGTGGGTGCCCAGAGATGGGACCCACACCCAGCCTGCTGCTTGCGCAGCTCCTTCTGTAAATCTCATACATTCACAGACCTATGGAGAATGAGTGAAATGGGGTCAGAGATAGATGCAGGTTCCTGTGGGATCCCTACTTATCTGCAATGTGCCATAGATGCCTAGAAGGGTTGTGCCAAGAAAGATGTTTATCACCTATCTGCTGGGACCCCTATGGCTGCTAACATGAGGCCCCCGATTCTCCTGTGATCAGACATTTCTTAGCTGTCCTGTGGATAGGTGATAGATGTCTTTGGAACAACTCCTTTAAGTTGGGACTATCCCTTTAATACCTGTGCATTGTGAAGTAACAGTTTTGCACTTTGTGCAGACAGGACATAGACAAGACATTGATTTTTACTGCATTTGGTGATGTAAAGCCCACACGGACACCGCTGTCATTATTACCTTTATTTGATCTATATTGTGACCTTTACATTGTGCAAAACAATGATTACATCAACCTACACCTGCCCTGCATCGATAAGGATCAAGAGTACTGAAAAAACTACCTTCTGTGATGTCAGCGTGCCTCCCATTGAAGGGATAAGGGTAAGTTCATACAGCGTGTTGAGTTCGTGTTTGCATACGTTTTTAGATACGTGTTTGGATCCGTTTGTCGGACCCTAACTGGACTCAAACACGCATCTAACAAATAGTGTGATTTACATTGCTTTTAATTTTGAAAACACATGGCGTTCACACACGATCACTTGTCGTCTTTCAAAATTCCGTTCCAAAAATTTTCCCCAGTCAATTTTTGGGTCCAAAGACGCAGCAGGAGCCCTATAATAAACTATAGGGAGCGATCCTGCTGCATCCAACACAGATCCAAAAATGCTGTGTGAACATACCCTAAAGGTGATGCAACCTGGAGGACGGTTCAGCAGAAACTTAAAGGGCTATTCCTGTCTTGTTGATTCGCCTTAAACATGTAAACCGTGGTAATTAAACATTTTTACCAAATTCATTTCTGTTCTAATTTTACTTGATTTCAAAGATACAGCAGGTTATCTGTCCTGCTTGTGTACAGATGGCTTCCTATGGAACTGACCGCCTCCATGCTTACTCCTTGCTATGTGTTATCAGCAGAAGTGGGCTGGGTGGCTAGTAACCTACAAAACCATCGGTAAACAAACAGGATAGATAACCTATACATTCAAATACTGCGTGCTTGGTGAAAGCTGCTCCGATCAGCTGAAAAATCTTGTTTATGTAGGACTTAAGGAAGCGTTCACACTGCAAAGGACAAAATGTGCTCGGTTTTGACCTCAGCAGAACTGTCTAATCCAAACCGGATTTTGGATGTTTTTTGACACAAAAAACGGTTGTTGTTTTTTTTGTCAATTTTAGCTTTTTGAACTGTTTTTGTCACTGATCAGGTTTTTGAGGAGTTTTTGGACTTTTTTCAAGCAGAAAGTGCAAACGCTGTTTTTTTTCTAAAAACGGCACAAAAAAAAACGTCCACCGCACTTTCTGCTCGGTTCCAATCGACTTCAATGTTAAAATTTTCGGACCGCCGGCGGTGTGAAAAGCCATCCAGCAAAAAATCTTTTCAGTGAGGACTGCTGCACGGATTTTCTGAAACCGCAAACCATCTGAAAAACGGATAAAAATTCCATTTTGGGGGGGGACAACCCTTTAGCCCTGAAGACCACACGGGCAGAATCACCCCGAACTTTTTTTGGCCACAAAAACAGTCTATGTATAAAAAATACAAATCGTGCAATCCAATAAAACTGCGCACAAAGATCTAGAAGTGATGGGTTGTGCTTCATCTCCTCTAGATCTCTGAGCGCGGTTTTATTGGATTGCATGATTTGTAGTTTTTTTATACAGGGGGTTACAAAAAGGGTTTCTTTCCCCTTTTAAATTTTTCACTCTTTTTTTTTCATTGCAGCCTTTTGGTTAAAATCCAAAAAGAAAATTTTTTTGGCTCATTAATGACGCCTGCATTTATTCTTGTTAAAATAAATTTGAAAAAAAAAAAATCAACATTTCTGTTTTTTTTTTTTTCTTTCAGATGGGGAAATTTGGGTACATTAAGGGAGCCACATACAATACCCCCCTCCCCCCCCGCATACAATACCCTCCCTCCGCCCGCAAAACAATAACCCCCCCCCCCCCGCCCGATACAATACCCCCCCTCCCCCCGCATACAATACCCCCCCTTTCCGCCTGCATACAAACCCCCCCCCTCCGCCCGCATACAATACCCCCCCCCTCCGCCCGCATACAATATCCCCCCCCTCCGCCCCCCTACAAAATCCCCCACCACCACCCCATACAATATCCCCCTCCAAAACCCACATACAATATCCCCCCCCAAATAGCCCACATACAAATCCCCCTCCAATGCCCACATCCCAATATCCCCCCCAAAAAGCCCACATACAATTTTCCCCCCCTCCCCCCCACATACAATATGGCCCGCCGCCCACCCAAAATACAATACCCCCCCCTCCGCCCCATAAAATTTTCCCCCCCTCCCCCACATAAAATACCCCCCCCTCCGCCCACAAAAAATTTTCCCCCCTCCACCCACATACAAAAACCCCCCCCCCACCCACATACAATATCCCCCCCCCCCACGTTTCTTTTGGGTCAGGGCCCCCTCACCACCTTCTAAAATACACACCAGCAAAAAAAATAAAGGTAACTCCTTTTCACAGGGTCGGGTTTGTTCCCTAAATTTTAAACAATCAGGGACACATTACCCCTGCCACAAAAAACAACGCCGAAAAAACCTACAAAAACTGCCATATAGAGCCCACATAGGGGGTCAAAACCACCAGCTCGGGAAAACCTACAAACCCCGCCATATAGAGCCCCACATAGAGGCCGGGCCCACCAGCTCAGGAATAACCTACAACACTGCCATATAGAGCCCCACATAGAGGTCAAAAAACCACCCCGGGTTATAACCACAAAAACCGCCATATAGAAAACCCCCATAGAGGTCAAACACCGCTGATTTATAACCAAACAACACCACCAAAAGAGACCACAGAGATCGGACCCCAAAGCTCGGGTATAACCTACAACACCACCAATAGAGACCAAAAAGGGGTCGGGAAAAACCAGCTCCGGGTATAACCACAACACTCCCCATATAGAGACCAAAATAGAGGTCAGACACCACTCGGGTAAAACCCCTAAAAACCCACCCCATATAGAGACCACATAGAGGTAAGAAAACCAGCTCAGGTAAAAACCCCCAACACTAAAAATAAGGACCACAAAAGGGGTCAGCCACCAGCCAGGTAAAACCTACAACACGCCAAAATAGAGACCACAAAGAGGTCAGACACCCAGCTCATTTAAAACCCTTTACAACACCGCCATATAGAGCCCACATAGGGGGAGACCCCACTCAGGAAATAACCAACAACCCCAAACCATAAAGATCCACATAGAGTCAGACCCAGCTAAAGGTAAAATTACAGTGAATACAGCACTGTTTCCAAATTATAGAAGAACAAAACCCCCTTTAACACCCCGGGGATTTCAAAACGGGGACGTCCAAACTGGGGAGCCCCGGTTCCCTTCCTCATGATCGTTTTTAATTCCCTTTCTTCTGAATCCTTTCCACACCAATCAAGATGACTATTTTCCGGGCCCAAACCCACTCATCCCGCAGAAATTACACACAAATTTTTTAAAATTTCCTAAATTTTTTCCAGCATCTCTTTCCCCTATTCCCACCTTTTAAAACAAACTTCCCGGGGGTGGGAGAGCAGGTACAAAGCCATAATTTAACAGGCCTAGTATCCTAAGGGTTGGAGGGGGAAGGGGCTAAACCTCCCGGGGATAATTTCTACAACTATGGGGGGGCCGCCCTTTTAACAATTAAATTACCCAGGGAAAAAGGCAAGCCCTAGGTAGGTAGGCAAAAAGGCAAGGGCCCCCGGTAACTAGATAGGCCCTCTTTTAGGTAGGTAGAAATCCCCTGATAAATTTGGAAAACCCGGCCCCCGGTAGGTTTTGGGTAGCTACCACGAGTGGGTAAGGGAAAAAGCCCCCCTGTAGAAAAAAGCAGGCCCCCGTTAGGGAAGTTGGGTAAGGGTAACAGTTAGGTTGGTGGAAACCCCCTTTTGGTATGTGTAGGAAAGGGGGTTGGTGAGTCCCCCCAATTTGTTTTTGGCGTAGGAAAGGGGGTTGCCCCCCCGTTAGGAAGCTGTAGGTAGTTAGGGTCCCCCTTTTTAAAAAGGCTTTAACCAATTTAGGGACCCCCCCTTTTGGGACTATACAGGGACTAAGGGGCCTCCTTTAAATTTTAACAGGCAGTTAGGGGTCCCATTTTGGGAAATATAAGGTAGGGTTTGGGGGCCTCCTTAGCAAGTGGCAGGAAGTCAAGGGGGTACTCTTTAGCTAGTGGTAGTTAAATCAGGGCCCCCCCCTTATTGTACCAGGGGGCCCCCCATTACGTAGCCAGGGCCCGCCGTTACGTAGCCCGGGGCCCCCCCTTAAAGTAGCCAGGGGGCCCCCCCTTACGAAACCCCGGGCCCCCCCATTACGTAGCCCCGGGGGCCCCCCTTTGTTAGACCGGGAGGCCCCCGTTTGTTAGTCGGGCCCCCCCTTTGTTAGTCGGTCCCCCGTTTTTTAGTCGGGCCCACCCTTTGTTATACGGGCCCCCCCTTTGTTTTGTCCCGGGCCCCCCCCCTTTTTTTTCCGGGGGCCCCCCCCTTTTTTTTAGTTCGGGCCCCCCCTTTGTTAGTGGGGCCCCCCCCTTTGGGTTAGTCGGGCCCCCCCCCTTTTTATGGGGCCCCCCCCCTTTGTTAGTCGGGCCCCCCCCATTTGTTAGTCGGGCCCCCCCTTTGTTATCCCCCCCCTTTGTTAGTCGGGCCCCCCCTTTGTTAGTCGGGCCCCCCCTTTGTTAGTCGGGCCCCCCCTTTGTTAGTCGGGCCCCCCCTTTGTTAGTCGGGCCCCCCCTTTGTTAGTCGGGCCCCCCCTTTTTGTTAGGGGGGCCCCCCCCTTTGTTGTGGGGGCCCCCCCTTTGTTAGTCGGGCCCCCCCTGTGTTAGTCGGGGCCCCCCTTTGTTTGTCGGGCCCCCTTTGTTATGGGGGCCCCTTTATGTACCGGGGCCCCCCTTTAGTAGCCAGGGCCCCTTAGTTACCCAAAGGGCCCCCCCTTTATGAGCCAGGACCCCCCTTTATGTAGCCGGGGCCCCCTTTGGGTAGTCAGGCCCCCCTTTAATTGTCGGGGCCCCCCCTTTAGGTAGTCGGCCCCCCTTTTTAGATAGCGGGCCCCCCTTTAGATAGCAGACCCCCTAGTTAGTAGGCCCCATTTTATGTAGCCAGGGGCCCCCCCTTTAGATAGCCAGGGCCCCCATTGGAGCCAGGGCCCCCTTCAGTATCCAGGGCCCCCTTAAGAGTCGCCCGGGCCCCCATTATAGGCAGGGCCCTTGTAGGTACATTTAAAAAAACAAACAAAAAAAAAACCAGCCACTTACCTGGCTCGGGCTCCTCCCCGGCCCGGCCCTCCGACCCCCCGCGGGCTCCTACGGGGCGCCCGCATGGGCGGCGCGTTAAAGGGAACTCCCGCGCCGCCTACGTCACCAGTAGGGGCCCGCCCCCGGGAAAGGCGCAGGCCAGCGTCTCCACCCTCCCGGGGAGATCCGGAGCGCAGCACTAGTGGCGCTGTCTCCCTGACCCCGCAACCCCGGGGAGTGGGGGACATTATCCCCGGCTACCGGGCCGGTCTCTGGACCTTGGGGACGCGGTCCCGGGCGTCCGGGGATGGGACACGGAGGGGCCCCGGGGACGACGCACTGCCTCCGGGCCCCCCACATCCGAGGGGCCCCCCGGGGGGATTCACCGATCCCCCGGCGCCCATCCGGCCTGCTTAGACACATGTTTTTTTGGAAAAAATAAAACTGAAAAGATAGGGACTGTTCTAAGCCCTTTCTTAAAAAGGGAAACTGAAACTTGCCACACTTCATGGTCTGAGAGTAAACCCCGATGGAACCCTTTCAACTACACAGTATTATTTGGAAAAAAAAATTGAGGGGAACCGGGGGGGGGGGGGGGCCTTGGAGATTGATAATAGAGGTTCAGAGAGTATGGGGGGAAATTTCTTTTATTGTTAGCCCGTCACAGGCTATTTCGCGGGGATTGGAGCCTACTGCGCCCCGGGATTTGCTGCAGTAGGGCTCCAATCCGCCCCCAGTCATTAGGGTAACCCTGCTCTATAGGAACATGTTTCCGTCGCTCCCCCCGCCCCCCCAAAATCCGCCGGGGGAAAAGTGACAGCACATTATTTCGGCGCGTACCCCGTGAATAATGCATTGTCTATGGGGCGAGCGCTCCCCCGCCAGCCCCCGGGCCCCGCCCATTATTCAAGCCAAAACTGGGGGCAAAATCCGTCCCGCAATTACGGCTTGAAAAACCCGGGTTAAACCTTGCCTTATTGTTTTTGTTTTTTTGTTGGGGGGGAGGGAGGGGGGAGGTAGTCTAAGGGGAAAAAGCAAAAATTCGGAACAATGGAATCACAAGATGTCTATTGTTTTATTTTTGGATTTTGGACTTGGGAACAGCGACCGGAACAACTGTGATTTTTCTATGTTTTTT
The DNA here is from genome assembly GCA_025379985.1 of Phyllomedusa bahiana. NCBI lineage: Eukaryota > Metazoa > Chordata > Amphibia > Anura > Hylidae > Phyllomedusa > Phyllomedusa bahiana. Next base: position 5,650 of record JAODAL010033041.1, on the reverse strand, counting down.
AAAAGTCAAATTTGTTTTTGAGTTACATTGTATATCTGTTTGATATTGATTAAGCTGCTTCTTTAATACAAAATAAAAAAAAAATAATAATTTGAAGGGGGCTAAAACTTTCTTACCCCGTTTTTTGGGCTTTTATGAAGGGTTTTTGCAGGCGGTTTCGGGGCTTAAGCTTTACATAAACTGGAGAGATAACCTGCTATATCTTTGAAATGAAGCAAAATCAGAACAAACTGTTTATATCACTGAGCTTGGAATACACTTTTTATGTTTTTTGATTCCAGAGACAAAACCACACAATCTTTTGGCTGCTTTCTCTGCTCTTAACACAGAGGTCTTGGATTTGTATGGCAAGTCCACAGATGCCTAATAGAAGTTGGATCCACACCTTTGTTGGGAATGGGGGTCCCTTTACCCCTTTATCCTCACTTCTGCTATGGCTGCAGTGAATGGGAGAGGGGTCCATGTTTGTGCAGTTCTCTCTGTTCAATCCAAATGGGGGATTTTGAGCATGGCCGTGGCACAAACATGGAGGAGGGCAACAAAGCCCCTGATCTTAAGATGGCCCAGAGATGGCACCTGCGTCCGTCGGATATTTATGGCTTAGGCTGATGTTTTCCAAACTTTTCCTTGTTGCAGGTGAGAGAAATGGTTGAAATCATCACACGGGAGTTCACGCTGATGGCCGGATCAGTAGGCGAGGTCAGTATCGCGTTGTAGTCTACATGTCTGTCTTCCGCTAATTGGTGGTGAAGTCCTTCAATGTGTCGCCACCATATAGGTACTGCAGGTTTCCCTGAGACAACGCTGACCCTCCCTTCAGGGCTAATGTGACCTGTTGCCTTTTATCCAGGTTGAACTCGATCGGGCAAAGACCCAGCTGAAGTCCATGCTGATGATGAACCTGGAGTCCAGACCGGTCATCTTTGAGGATGTTGGAAGACAAGTGCTGGCCACAGGGAAGAGGAAGCTGCCTCATGAACTTTGTTCTCTCATCAGTGAGTACCAGCAGGGCAGCTCTCCTGGAATAGAAGCAGTTTAGATGTACAACCCATTGACTACAACTTCCCAGTAGAGCTATGGTCTTGAAGGGGTGTTCCCACCACGCACTTAGATGGCTTGTTGTTAAGATATGTCCTCAATGTCTGATAGGTGCAGGTCCCACCTCTGGAACGGGCTCTGAAAGTGTCGTGAACTGGTTGCTCTTGCGCACGACTCTCCATTCTGTTCTATGGGAGTTCCCAGTACAGGGGAGCTCTGTGTTCTCCCTCTTCAGTTCTATGGGAGTTACCAGTACAGGGGAGCGCTGTGTTCTCTCCATTCTGTTCTATGGGAATTCTCAGTACAGGGCAGTGCTGTGTTCTCACCATTCTGTTCTATGGGAGTTCCCAGTACAGGGGAGCGCTGTGTTCTCACCATTCTGTTCTATGGGAGTTCCCAGTATGGGGCAGCGCTGTGTTCTCTCCATTCTGTTCTATGGGAGTTCCCAGTACAGGGGAGCGCTGTGTGTTCTCCATTCTGTTCTATGGGAGTTCCCAGTACAGGGGAGCGCTGTGTTCTCCATTGTGTTTCTATGGGAGTTCCCAGTACAGGGGAGCCTGTGTTTCTCCATTCTGTTCATGGGAGTTCCCAGTACAGGGGAGCGCTGTTTTTCTCCATTGTTTTTTCTATGGGAGTTCCCAGTACGGGGGAGCGCTGTGTTTTTCCATTGTTTCTATGGGTTCCCAGTACAGGGGGAGCGCTGTGTTCTCCATTGTGTTCTATGGGAGTTTCCCAGACAGGGGAGCGCTGTTGGACCCTTTCTGTCTATGGGAGTTCCCAGTACAGGGGAGCGTAATGTTCAGCCGTGCTCAGAACTCCCATAGAACAGAATGGGAACACACTGCTCCCCTGTACTGGGAACTCCCATATAACAGAATGGAGAGAACACAGCACTCCCCTGTACTGGGAACTCCTGTAGAACAGAATGGAGAGAACACAGCGCTCCCCTGTACTGGGAACTCCCATAGAACAGAAAGGAGAGTCGTGCGCAAGAGCAACCAGGTCTCTATTCTGAGCCGACACTTTTGGGGGCCTGGTCCTGAGATAGGCAACGGTTCCACCTCTAGCACCTGCACCTATAATAATAATCTTTATTTATATAGCGCCAACATATTCTGCAGCACTTTACAATGTAGAGGGGATAATTACAGACACAAGACAGACATTACACAGTGAAAGCTACTTACAGGTGAGACACAAGGTGCGAGGGCCCTGCTCGTGAGAGCTTACAATCTGAGGGTGCCAGGGGGAAACAAATCACACATTGATTGTATATCCTAGCAATATGCTATCAAAGTCTATTGTGGGAACAGCCCTCTAAGCAGAAGGTTAGTTTTTGGCTATGGTGGATACCACACACAAATCTTAGATATATTGCTTGTTTACACTTTAAAGTTCCAGAACAGAGGTGCACAATCTGCACGTCCCATGTTTCCAAGGCGGAGCGGAAAGGCACGCAGCTCTGGAGCGGCAGCTAGTAATGGTGCACTGTGTAGCCAACTCTTGGGTTCCTCCCTCCAGACAGGAGTATAATTGGAGAGATGGCTGTCAGTTTGACAGTTGTGAAATGCTAAGCTTTTACCATAACCCCCATATTCTTCAGTGACGAGAGCCACATGCAACACGGACAGTCTTAGGCAATGTTCACACGGCTTATTGCCGGGCCGGATTTCGCCCCGCAATTACGCCGGCTGCCGTGCAGGGGGGGCGGGGCGGCAGCTCGCTGGCCCCATAGGCACACATTATTCACGGCGCGTACACGCCGTAAATAATGTGCATGTCACTTTCTCCCCCCGCGGCGGATTCGCCGAGTGGGGAGAAGAGACGATTCCATATTCTCTATGAGAACTGTGGATTACTGTAATGACTGGGACGGATTCCAGCGGTACTGCAGGGGAAATCCGGCGCGCAGTACGGCTCCAATCACTGCCCAAATAAGCCATGTGTACGAGGCCTTAATGTTAGACAGTGTTGGTAGCACATAGGGACCCATCAGAGACTGTCTTACAATTAGAGAATTCTCAAAAATGAGGTTGACTGTTTTCCGTAGAACAATCCTAAAACCCATCTTCATCTCTTTTCCGTCTCTCCTCGCAGCCAAGGTGAAGGCTAGTGACGTAAAGAGAGTGGCCACCCAGATGCTGCGGAGTAAGCCTGCGGTCGCTGCGCTGGGGGACCTGTCAGAGTTGCCGGATTATGATCAGATTCAGGCTGCACTCTCCAGTAAGGACGGACGGCTGCCGCGCTCCTACCGGCTCTTCCGATAGAACGCGCCCCGTACAGAAGCGATGTGAAGTCTGCTGCGCGGGGCGGTGTCTGTGCTGCGCCCGCAGATCGTGTTTTCATCAGTGATGAAGTAACTTATTGGCTCAGAAAGATTTCGGTGGAGGAGTCGGAGCCAGGATCTGTCTTGGGATCCTCAGTGTTTGATGCTGGTCTGTCTGTCTGCAGGGCTTCTGTGGTTAAGAACAGATGACAACCGCTCCTCATTCTATCAAATAAGTGCCCCCTCCCATAAGCATTAGAGGTCACCCGTTGACGGACAGCTCTGATTTATTTTTTTTTCTCTTGCTGTAGCTATTTTGTGCAGCTGTTTTATTACAGGGTGATGCCGGTACGCTGGCAGCGCTCCGCTTTCTTTTGACCTGTGTGTCTGGCTGAATACTGCTCAGCCCGGCAGCAGTGGATGTATATTTACTGGTGGATATAAGGGTATGTTCACACGGCACATTGGGGCACGTACTATGCGCGCCGCAATACGCCGTGTGTTTTTGAAGTATGCGCTGTTCAGCACGTACTTCTAAAGCCTGGAGAAAGGGGGGGGCGCGGCCGACCCCATTCACTTTTGTTATCAGCGGCGCGTAAGCGCCATGAAGAAGTGACATGTCACTTCTCTCCCCCGCATACAATACAATTGTATTGTACGCTGGGGGAGACGACGCGTAATTCATAGTTCTCTATGAGAGCTATGGATTAACGTAATTGCGGCGAACATTTCACCCGTATTAAAGCGCAAATACGCAGCGAAATGCGAGCTGCAATTGCGCCATGTGAACATACCCTGAAGGTGTGTTCACACAGGGGATTTTTCCTTTGCGGAGTCCATGACCATGATGCCCTCTGATTGCTTGCACAGATTATCCCCTTTTCAATGGGGTTTATCTACGTCTTGGCTACCCAACGTGGACGCCGACATGCTTTAGGGTCAAATAAGTGACGTCACTTTTTAAAATCCAATGCGGAGAAAAAAGTTACAAATTGAAATCTAGTCCATAATTCACGGCAGATTCCCATGGACAACAAAGGGACTGCACGGTTTCCACATGGAATCCGCAGGGGGGAGAAAAAAAAAATCTATGTGTGAACATTGCCTTAGGCTGGGTCACATGTTCCCGGATACGTAAAATGCACCAGAATACACATCATAAAAGCCTCCATGGTGTCCCACGTGTATATTTTGTTGTGTAATTACCACTTTTATTTTGAGGGGTGAACCATTAGGCTTGGAAGAAGATATCAAAGAAAAAAATGTGTGTAAATTCTGCACTTTCCCCCTCCCCTCCTGAAATATGCATCTATTTCCAGTATCCTTTTTACACTATGTGAACCCAGCCCAATAATCTAATTGCTGCTCATCTTACCTGAAATAATTGGACTGTCTGATCACTGTTGTCCTTAATGACACAAGTCATGGAAGAGAGGCCGTCTTTTTCTAATGCCTTTGATGGTGTAGGGATAGGATAAGACATCAAAATCTGATAGGAGCGTGTTCAGACACGCACCTATCAAGGGTACAGGACCTCGAAAGTGACAGCTCAGAATGGAGAGCCGGTCACGTTTGCACACATCTCTCCATTTTGTTCTATGGGAGTGCCCAGTACAGGGGAGCGCTGTGTTCTCTCCATTCTGTTCTATGGGAGTTTCAGTACAGGGGAGCAGTGTGTTCTCTCCATCTGTTCTATGGAGATTCGCAGTACAGGGAGAGTGTGTCCTCTATTCGTTCTAGGGATCCAGACCAGTGGACGCTGTGTTCTCTCCATCTGTTCCTATGGAGTTCCAGTAATGGGAGCGCTGTGTTCTCCATTCTGTATCATCTGGAGTTCCCTACAGGAGCACGTGTTCTCTCCAATCTGTTCTATGGGAGATCCCAGTACAGGGAGAGCACACCACTGCCCTGTACTGGGAACTCCCATGGAACAGAATGGAGAACACAGCACTCCCCTGTACTGGGAACTCCCATAGAGTAGAATGGAGAACACACCGCTCCCCTGTACCAGGAACTCCCATAGAACAGAATGGGGGGGGGGGGGGCAACCCGTAACATAGCAATAAAAAAAAACTGCGACTCTCCAGAAACACGCCGCTCCTCCAAGTCGTGACTGTATTGCAATTCATTCCTATTGAGAAATGGACTCGACGCAGTCCAAATAACCCAAGCCCCGAATGGGGGAACAACCCCTTGTAAGGACTCCCCTAACTAATGGGTAGGGGGTGACCTACTTTTGACCAAAATTTTGGGGCCCCTGGGTTTTTTTAAAAAGGGGGGGGAAATTTTTCCCTAGTAAAAAAAAACGGCACCTTGAAACAGGCCCCCTGTCCCGGTGTTTTTCCC
>JAODAL010033040.1:0-46075 GCA_025379985.1 Phyllomedusa bahiana | reverse complement strand
TTCTTTGGTATTAATATATTATTTATTTTGCTTGCAATGAAAAAAACACAAAACAGAATTAAAAACAAAAATGAATCATTGATCATTTCACCCAAAACTTCAAAAATGGGCCGGACAAAATATTGGAACCCTCACTAATACTTGGTAGCACAACCTTTAGCAAAATAACTGCGAACAACCGCTTCCGGTAACCACCCAATGAGTTTCTTACAATGCTCTGCGGGAAATTTTTAGACCATTCTTCTTTGGCAAATGCTCCAGGTCCCTGAAATTTGAAGGGGCCTTCTCCAACTGCCATTTTGATATCTCTCCACAGGTGTTCTATGGGATTCAGGTCTGGACTCATTGCTGGCCACTTAAAAGTCTCCCAGTGCTTTCTCTCAAACCTTTTTCAAAGTGCTTTTGAAGTTTTTGTTAGGTCTTTGTCCTGTGGAAGACCCATGACCTCTTAGGGAGACCCAGCTTTCTCACACTGGGCTCTAAAATTATGCTGCAAAAATTGTTGGTAGTTTCAGACTTCATAATTGCCAGCACACGGTCAAGCAGTCCAGTGCCAGAGGCAGCAAAGCAACCCCAAAACATCAGGGAACCTCCGCCATGTTTGACTGTAGGGGCAGTGTTCTTTTCTTTGAATGGTTCCCCTGTAATTATTAGAAGTAGATATGGCCCCCCTGTTATTATTAGAAGTAGATATGGCCCCTTGCTATTACTAGAAGTAGATATGGCCCCTTGCTATTATTAGAAGTAGATATGGCCCCCTGTTATTATTAGAAGTAGATATGGCCCCCGGGTTATTATTAGAAGTATATAGGGCCCCCCTGTAATTATTAGAAGTATGTATGGCCCCCCTTTTATTATTAGAAGTAGATATGGCCCCCCCGTTATTATTAGAAGTAGATATGGTCCCCCCTGTTATTATTAGAAGTAGATATGGCCCCTTGCTATTATTAGAAGTAGATATGGCCCCCCCTGTTATTATTAGAAGTTGATTTGGCCCCCTGTTATTATTAGATGTAGATATGGCCCCCTGTTTTTATTAGTAGTAAATGGCCCCTTTTATTATTAGAAGTAGATATGGCCCCCCTGTTATTATAAAGTAGATATGGCCCCTTGTTATTATTAGAAAGATAGGGCCCCTTGCTTTTATTAGAAATAGATATGGTCCCCCCTGTAACTATTAGAAGTAGATATGGCACCCCTGTTATTGTTAGAAGTAGATATGGTCCCCTTGTAATTATTAGAAGTAGATACCCCCCTGTAATTAGTAGAAGTAGATATGACCCCCCCCTTTATATTAGAAGTAGATATGGCCCCTTGCTATTATTAGAATTTAGAATGGCCCCCCTGTTATTATTAGAAGTAGATATGGCCCCTTTTTATTATTAGAAGTAGATATGGCCCCCCTGTTATTATTAGAAGTAGATATGGCCCCTTGCTATTATTAGAAGTAGATATGGCCCCCCTGTTATTAGAAGTAGATATGGTCCTCTCTGTTATTATTAGAAGTAGATATGGTCCCCCCTGTTATTATTAGAAGTAGATATGGTCCCCCTGTTATTACTAGAAGTAGATATGGCCCCGGGCTATTATTAGAAGTATATATGGACCCCCTGTTATTATTATAAGTAGATAGGCCCCCCTGTTATTATTAGAAGTGATATGCCCCCCTGTTATATATTAGAAGTAATATGGCCCCTTGCTATTATTAGAAGTAGATATGGCCCCCTGTTATTATTAGAATAGATATGGCCCCCTGTTATTATTAGAAGTAGATATGGCCCCCCTGTTATTATTAGAAGTAGATATGGCCCCCCCTGTTATTATTAGAAGTAGATATGGTCCCCCCTGTTATTATTAGAAGTAGATATGGCCCCTTGCTATTATTAGAAGTAGATATGGCCCCCTGTTATTATTAGAAGTAGATATGGTCCCCCTGTAATTATTAGAAGTAGATATGACCCCCTGTTATTATTAGAAGTAGATATGGTCCCCCTGTAATTATTAGAAGTAGATATGACCCCCTGTTATTATTAGAAGTAGATATGACCCCCTGTTATTATTAGAAGTAGATATGACCCCCTGTAATTATTAGAAGTAGATATTACCCTCTGTAATTATTAGAAGTAGATATGGCCCCCTGTTATTATTAGAAGTAGATATGGCCCCTTGCTATTATTAGAAGTAGATATGGCCCCCCTGTTATTATTAGAAGTAGATATGGCCCCCCTGTTATTATTAGAAGTAGATATGGCCCCCCTGTTATTATTAGAAGTAGATATGGCCCCCCCTGTTATTATTAGAAGTAGATATGACCCCCCTGTTATTATTAGAAGTAGATATGACCCCCTGTAATTATTAGAAGTAGATATGACCCCCTGTTATTATTAGAAGTAGATATGACCCCCTGTTATTATTAGAAGTAGATATGACCCCCTGTTATTATTAGAAGTAGATATGGTCCCCCTGTAATTATTAGAAGTAGATATGGCCCCCCCTGTTATTATTAGAAGTATATATGGCCCCTTGCTATTATTAGAAGTAGATATGGTCTCCCTGTAATTATTAGAAGTAGATATGGCCCCTTGCTATTATTAGAAGTAGATATGGCCCCCCTGTTATTAGAAGTAGATATGGCCCCCTGTTATTAGAAGTAGATATGGCCCCCCCTGTTATTATTAGAAGTAGATATGGCCCCTTGCTATTATTAGAAGTAGATATGGCCCCCCTGTTATTAGAAGTAGATATGGCCCCCCTGTTATTAGAAGTAGATATGGTCCTCTCTGTTATTATTAGAAGTAGATATGATCCCCCTGTTATTACTAGTAGTAGATTTGGCCCACCTGTAATTATGAGATGTACATAAGATCCCCCCTGTTATTATTAGAAGTAGATATGGCCCCCCTGTTATTATTAGAAGTAGATATGGCCCCCTGCTATTATTAGAAGTAGATATGGCCCCCCTGTAATTATTAGAAGAAGATATGGCCCCCTGTAATTATTTATTATGTAATTATGTAGGGAACACTAAATCAAGACTTTTTTCAAAACACATCAGTCTTTTGATATCACCTTGGTCAGGAGGCAAGAGAGATTTTATCTGCTCTTAATGCACATAGGTTTCTGTGGTTACTGTCCTGCTGTTGTCTTCTCTTTCTGCACTTTTTCTTATCTGAGATCAGGTAGTGACGTCACCAGAGTGAACAGAGTGTGTTATCTTTAACAAACAAAGGAGATTAATTACTTTTGAGTGTTTACTTTGAGCTCTTTAGCCTCCTGCACTATAGATAACATATTCTCCTCTTATGTCAATGGAATTAAAATAGCTGGGAATACGGAGCTGATATTATAATCACTGCTGTAGATCCACCCACAGCATGACCAGAGTGAATCTGAAGCTGTTTGTGGCTATGTGAAACAGAAGGGTGAGACAACTACTCTAAGTGTCTGATGCATGCACATCCATTTTCTGTGACCCACATTTATCTCCTAAACAAGGGATTCTGATCCCTGGGTCAGGAGAATAAACAGCAAGAAGAACAATTTGGTAATCCCCACTGCCTCTTTTCCTCCTTGATGTAGTGGCCATCTCACCAGGCAGGATGAGGGTTAGGATGGCCGCAGTGGACATAGTATATATGTCTAAGATGGGGTTACCCTTTGTAACAGCTCAGCCACATGTATGCCTTAGACTTTGACTGATCTAATTGCACTAGGGTGTCCTGACATACCAACATGCAACACTTCAGACTAAAAAGAAGTAAACTATACTCAAATACTCTTTCAGAGAATTGAATGGTGTCCAATTCATGACTTTCATCTGTCACCCAAATTGTGTGCATCCCTTACTCAAAAACATTTTTTTTTTATAATTTTGCCAGTAAAACAACCATCTGGCATTAGGCTGGGTTCACATACTGATGCTGCCCAGCCACCTCCACATGTAGTGGTAAATGACTGCACAATTTTGTCAGTAAAACAACCACATGTGCATTGGCCACCACTTGCCAGGGTGGTTTCCTACAAAAGTGAGAGTCTCTGCATGTAAACCTGGCCTAACTGTTGGCCTTCAAGTTACGACAGCTTCAGATCACAATATTTTCAACATATAATAGTCTTTATTAGGGCATTGTAAGATGCTTCCAAGGTGGTTTGGATACTCCTGCCTTTCCACTACCCCAGCCCTAGGAATGTCAGAGGCGCCAGGACTATTCATTATTAATGCCAGGCGTACGTGGCATATCACATCCTGTACGAACCTGCAACACCAAAACAACGCTCTATTATATCCATGATGTGGTATATTTATATTTACATTTACCAATTTTGTGACTTTTTTGCCTCAAAACTGGAATAGGTAAATAGTTCATAAGTCAGAGTGGTATTTTTGGTTTGGAAAAGAGGCAACCCTATACTGTACTGGAAAGAAGATATAGCCAATTAGCATGTTTTTTTTTTGTTTTTTTTTTTACCATAGACACCTTTATTATGAGTGGTGGTCTATGTGCACCTCTTTACAGTACAGTGTGGTACTACATGTTTTGTGCTATTTTCTTTTGCCAGAATAAGCTGCTCCTCTGGACACCAGGTGGGGGTATGCTAACTCGTATGCTTTATATTTTGTGTTGCTATGCTTCTGTGGAGAATCTCTTATCTTATACATAAAATGTGATTTAAAGCTTTGGCTCATCAGATTTGCTAAATCTGCATTAGTGATATGATTAGTTTGAATTACTTTACAATTTATCTTATTTTGCATTGACAATTTCATGATTTTAGAGCCAATTTTTCGTCTTCATAGGCAGGGCCGTCTTAACAGCACTATGGGCCCCTGGGCAGAGCTGTGTAAAAAAAAAAAATACTCAAAGAAACAAATATAAACATACACCAGCTCAGGTCACCATTACATGACAGACTATAGCACTGATGGAATATAGAAGCAAAATAACCCCTGACATCAGGGACTCACAGGAGACGTCCTGTCTGATCAGTTGTTCTCTGAATCGTTCTTTTTCCCTTTTCCTCTCCTTCCGTCCAGACCGCCATGACGACTTCTCCCGGCCGCAACTCATCCCTGCAGAATGTAACACACAAACATCCTAGAATCCTCACTTTATCAGCACTTCACTACCGATTCCTACCTCTATTATGGGCACCCCACATTTAGTAGGTTGGTAGTAATGTTGCCCAGCATTAAGTAGGTAGATTTACAGCTCACTGTAGATAGATATGCTGTCCCCTGTAGGTAGGTTTATAGCCCCCCTGTAGATTGTAGGCCCCCCTGTAAGATCTCCCCGTAGATTGTAAGCCACCCGGTATTATTCCCCTAGAGCTTGTAGGACCCTCCTGTTCTATCCCCTCATAGATAGGGCCAGTAATTAACCAGGCAGGGCCAGTAATTAGCCCCCAGCAGCTTGCCAGGCAGGACAAGTAGTTACACAGGTAGGGCAAGTAATTAGCAGGCAGGACAAGTAATTAGCCAGGCAGGGCCAGTAATTAGCAGGCAGGGCAAGTAATTAGCCAGGTAGAGCCAGTATCAGTAAATAGGTAGGGCCAGTAATTAGACAGGCAGGGTCAGTAATTATCAGGTAGGGCCAGTAATTAGACAGGTAGGGCCTGTAACTATACAAACAGGGTCAGTAATTAGAGCAGATAGGGCCAGTAATTAGGGTAGATAAGACCACTAATTAGGGCAGACAGGGCCAGTAATTAGTTTTTTTTTATAAAATAAATTCTCACCTGTTTTCTCTGTTTCCCTCATTTTTTCCTGCTCCAGAGCGGGAGGCCGCGCTCACAGCCGAGTGCGGGCCGCGGAGCATACGCATGATGATGTCATCACATCGCACTACCTGCGCCGCAGCCTGCAGAGGGCTGAACAGCCGGGATCCGGCTGTTCTGCCTCAGCCGCTGCTTGCGCCACGCGGTGCAAGCTGTGGCCGTGATGGCTGCATGGCTGGGTCTGTGACCCAGCCGTGTGGCACCATGCGCCGGTACTCGGGGCCCACCTGCGGCCCCGATCCCGGCTGCCGCTCCACCGGGCAGGGTAGGAGGCTGCCTGGCAGGGCCCCCTGGCAACCGCCTACCCTGCCCAATGGAACAGACGGCCTTGTTCATAGGCTTATAGTCTCAGGTTACAAAGCATTCAACTCACAGTGGTTGTCTCAGAAATAATTCATTCTGTAACTTGAGGAACCACTGTTCATTGACAGCTGTGATTGGCAGATTTAATGTGACTGGCTGGAAAGCCACTGGACCTCCTGCCCACACTTAAAAGTTTTTTTCCCTTCCTTTTTATGTTCAGATGCTCCTGTGGTTAAACAGCTTAGATTGGAGTGATCTTCAATACCGGCCACTGGCATTGAGTGCCAGCTGTGTCACCTGACAGCTGCTGTGTATGGAGTATGCTCAGCTTCTAAATTCCACTCAATGTTCTCTTCCCTACATTATGATGTAGGAACAAGTTTATGATGTCTGTTTAGCATTTATTCCTGGAAAGCATGTGATGTATACACTAGACATATCCATGGGATTAAATGGTCCAATGAAAGCCCCAAAAAAGTTATGTAATAGTGCAAGAGCCTACGCTATCCTGTACAACAGCGGATGCACAGTGTGAACTACACTATATTTTATGTTTTAAAACAGTACTTTTAATTTCCACGTATGATTTAACAGAGAGTACTAATGAGTACTAAGAGAGTACTAAGTGTTAACACTCAGTGTGATCATAGCCAGCATCATCAGATTTCTTCAGCCCGTGTATTTTCTCTTTTCACCCAACTGTGAAAAAGAATTGATCATGGATATGGTCTTTAGCTAGCCCTCTCTTAAAACAAAAGTACCTCCTCTAAACCTTATTCCCATTTTCTGTGGTCCAGAAGACTCCTGCAATGTTGTAGGACAAGTGGTCACTATACAGCTAAGCTAGTGGGAAACCCAATACTTGCTCCTGGCATCAGCCCAGGTGCCAAGGCTGAGCATCAACCAAAGCGCTCAAAAACAAAGTTGAACACTGAAGAGAGCCTGAATTGCAGGTGGTGTGGGGAGTGTGGAACCTGATGGCCACACATTACCCCGTAGACCTCAGGAGGGTCCCAAAAGGGCACGGCATCTCAAAATCCAAGTGACAACGGTGACAGTGAACACACAGCGACATCAAAAAATAAAATAACTATGTATGTATGCAGTGATCGGACATCTGTCTGGAATGATGCAAATTCCTCATAGCGTTTAGCCAGAAGGCCAAGTATAATGGTGAGTGCTTAATGGTGTTGTGGATGGGAACAAAAGTGTTATGTGTGATCCTTTGTGTCTCCATTTTAATGTATTACTATAGCACCACGTTTGCCTTTGCACACGGCACATAAAAGCTGCCTGTATAACTTTTTTTTGGCTACTAGGAACCCAGGTTCTGTCTACAGCATTGGAGTCTGATTTTAAGTGTAGGAAGAAGACAGCCAGAAACCTATACAGGGAGCATTCAACAGAACCAGGAACAGAAGTATCTAAAACAGCAGGCAAAATGCAGCAATAAACTGATCTGGGGTCAAAAACCATGGGAATACAGTATGTATGATACAAATCGGCAAGCAGTTACCCAAGACACAAAATGGAGCCAGGACACCAAAAGCAATCACAGGCAGAATCGCAGTCAGGTTAAAATACCCAGCCTCAGCCATTGATGGAGGTTCAAAACTGATTACCTCTGCTACTCACACCTCTGAGGCTTGGTCAGTGGCCATGACAGTGTTAGAGGGATAGGATATTAAATGCCTACGACCTACTCATAAGAACAGATGCTACACTTGATCTTAGCCAAAAGGCCAAGTTTAATCCTATGCATGCTGTATTCAACATTAAACACCTGTGATATTTTAAATGCCCTTTATACCCTATATGGGCATAGAGCTCAGGGTCCAGGGATGACTGTCATAGGCAACACAGGGGCTCAGTGGTTAGCATTGTTGTTTTGCATCGCTGGGGTCCTGGGTTCAAATCTCACCAAAGCTAACATCTGTAAGAAGTTTGTTCTCTGTCTTTGCATGAGTTCCCTTCTACACTCCGGTTTCCCCACATAACAAAACCATATTGAAGGATTAAAGGGGTTGTTTCACCTCGCTGTTTCACAGAGCCAAAAGCAGCTTTCATTCATGCATCCTGTCTCTTCCTAGTTAGGCTGTAGATGATTAGCATATCGGCTCTGTATTCAAAGGTCAGCTAATTGCTCTGAAATTAGAACAGGATATATTTATCTAAAGTCCAGAGAAGCTTCAGAGCTGAAGTAAACAAAAGTAGTCTCCTTTGTTTGTTAGATCATATAACACTCAAACTGTCAGCAGTTCTGTGCAGTGACCTGTGTGATCATGTCATCACTGTAGGTTGGCAACCTAGAGAAACCTCAGTGCTGATAAAATCACTTTAATCTCCTTCACAAACAAAATAAAGCAATACACTAGGGCAATCGCAGGCACTTATCTGTATATAGATGTACTGTCATGGTGGCAGGTTCACCAATTTTTTTTTTTTTTTTGTAAAGCACCTCATATTTATGAAACAAGGCTGGACCATTGTAAACTTAGCACTTCTCCCCCTTTGTTTTCCCCAGGCACCCTCATAGATTGTAAGCTCTTGCGAGCAGGGCCCTCACACCTTGTGTCTCATCTGTAAGTAGCTCTCACTGTGTAATGTCTGTCTTTTGTCTGTAATTATACCCTCTACATTGTAAAGTGCTGCGAAATATGTTGGTGCTATATAATGATTATTATTATTATTATTAATATAATTGGAAAACTTCTTCATTTACTGTTCCCTACATGTTGAAAGCTAATCTCTGTAGTGATACCATCCCTTTAAACTGGAATTTACACTGTGAACCCCAATGGGGACAGGGACCAATGAGAATAATGGCAATCTCTGTACAGCGCTATAATGGTGCTATAGAAATGAGTAAAACAAGCATAGACACCCGAGACTGTAGTATAAAGATAAACGTGAAAGGTTCCCCTTTAGGGTCACATGTCCCTGTGCTGTAGTTTTTTCCCCACAACTCTGCAGCAGCTCCTTTAGTGCACACAGTTCTCAAGTGTAAAGGTAAAGTGCTGGACACCTGTCTCTATGGAATATGTGTTCATTTCACTCTAAACTGCCTATATATCATGTTCATTCCCCACCTATCATGCACAGTTAGGCTATGTTCACACGGCTTAACTGCGGGACGTAATTACGGGAGCGGGGGAGTGAGTGGGGGGCCGGCACTTCGCCGGCCCATTGACTTGCATTACCAGCGGCACGTATACGCCGCTGGTAATTCACATGTCACTTATCTCCCCCCTCGGCGTATTCGCCGAGCAGGAGAGGAGACGTAATCCATAGTTCTCTATGAGAACTGTGGATTACCGTAATGACTGGGCCGTTTTCAGCCCGTAATTTGCGCAATTCGGCGCGTAATTACGGACCGAAATACGGCCCATTTTAAGCCGTGTGAACATGGCCTTAAACTGCTTGGCACCTGTTTCAATGGGATATGTGTTAATTTCACTCTAAACTGCCTATATTCATTCCCCACCTATCATGCACAGGTAAAGTGCTAGGCCCCTGTTTAGGTGGAATATGTGTTCATTTTAATATAAACTCATCTTATTTTCTAGTTATTCAATCGTTATTTAGCCCTTAAAACCTTCTTTACCTCTCCTTATCTGTTTATTACTTAGTAATAATGTTCATTCTTTTTGTTTATTCTTTTTCTTCATGCCTTTTAGTATGACCCAGGAACATGATCCCTAAGGCTATGTTCACACGGCTTATTCTGGGACAGATTTCAGTCCGTAATCCGCGGCGTACTGTGCGAATTACAGGCTGAAATACGTCCCAGTCATTATGGTAATCCCCAGTTCTCATAGAGAACTCCATCTCCTCTCCCCACTCGCGCCGTGGATAATGAATTTCTATGGGGCCCCCGAGCACGCGCCGTAATTGGGGGCGAAATCTGTCCCGCAATTACGGTGTGAATAAGCCGTGTGAACATGGCCTAAGGCTGCGGCTCCCTTTCAGCTTCTCACAGGCAGATTTTGAAGCCAGTTTGTGCCCCCAGTTCTTATCCACTCCTGGTGGTGGCCTCAAAAACTGCATCTAAGAAGCTAACCCAGCCTAACGCATCACATGGTCAGAGGTACCTCAGCTCCGCCCACACATGTGACTGATCACATGATCTTACCATGAAAGGTCCTTCAGCTGCACAGGAGGGTCAGCCATCTCCTGATAGTGGTCAGCTATGTGCCGGCATCATTGTGTGTAATAACCTGTGTGTATGGTATGTATTGTGTAGTCCAGGATCTAGGTAATGTGGTGATACTGCTTATATCTAAATGTAATATAGGTGTATGTTTATCTAGTGCTAGTATATTATATATCTATGAAGATGTCTTATAAATGTGTATTATATACAGGGTACATCTATAGCGCGTGTATTATATACAGGGTACATCTATAGCGCGTGTGTTATATACAGGGTGCATCTATAGCGCGTGTGTTTATATACAGGGTGCATCTATAGCGCGTGTGTTATATACAGGGTGCATCTATAGCGCGTTGTTTTAAATACAGGGTGCATCATATAGCGGGGTGTTTATATACAGGGGGCATCTAAAGCCGGTGTTATATACAGGGGGCATCTATAGCTGTGTGTTATATACAGGGTGCATCTATAGGCCGTGTGTGTTATATACGGTGCATCTATAACGCTGTGTTTTTATATACAGGGTGCATCTATAGCGCGTGTGTTTATATACAGGGTGCATCTATAGCGCGTGTGTTTATATACAGGGTGCATCTATAGCGCGTGTGTTTATATACGGGGGCAAACTATACGCGTGTGTTATATACAGGGTGCATCTATAGCGCGTGTGTTATATACAGGGTGCAATCTATAGGCGTGTTATATACAGGGTGCATCTATAGGCGCGTGTGTTATATTTCAGGGTGCATCTATAGCGGGTGTGTTATATTAAGGGTGCATCTAAGCGCGTGTGTTTTTTATACAGGTGCATCTAAAAACGCGTGTGTTTTAATATACAGGGTGCATCTATAGCGGTTGTGTTTTATATACAGGGTGCATCTATAGCGGTGAGTTTATATACAGGTGCATCTATAGCGCGTGTGTTATTAATACCAGGGGTGCAATCTATAGCCGTGGTTTATATACAGGGTGCATCTATAGCGCGTGTGTTTATATACAGGGTGCATCTATAGCGCGTGTGTTTATATACAGGGTGCATCTATAGCGCGTGTGTTATATACAGGGTGCATCTATAGCGCGTGTGTGTATATAAAGGTTGCATCTATATCTATAGCGCGTGTGTTTTTTACTACAGGGTGGGATCTATAGCGCGTGTGTTTTTTATACCCGGGTGCATCATAGCGCGTGTGTTTATATACAGGGTGCATCTATAGCGCGTGTGTTTATATACAGGGTGCATCTATAGCGCGTGTGTTTATATACAGCTTGTATTAGGGCAAGCTAATGGTAATCAGACCTTGCTTTTGAACTGTGGCAGGAAGTAACAGAACCCTTAACATGGCAGCTATGGAAGCTTTCATTAGGCTTAGGGTATGTTCACATGGCTTATTTTGACGGAGTTTTGGACAAGGTCTTCGGAGCGATTCCTCGTCCAAAAGGCCCCCAGTTCACTTAATTGATTTCCTATGTAAAACCTGGTTGTAGTTTACACACGAGGTTTTACACACTTCTTTGGAAGCGCTGAAAAAGAAGTGTCATGTCAATTCATGAAGCGTGTTTTCGCCGCGGTTTTTGTCCTGGCTATTAATTTGTATGGGTGAAAACCTCGTCGAAAACCTTATCCAAAACCTCACCGAGAAACGCCTCTAAAACCTCTTCTGAAGAAGCGTGGTTTTGGGAGCGAAAAGACTCCGAAAACCTCGTCCAAAAAACGTCAAAATAAGCTGTGTGAACATACCCTTACAACTAACCAATTTGGCACTAGTCATCTAGACGTTCTCTGATGTTAGCGGCAGGTGTTAAAGTGGTTTTGCCACAAAGTGAGTTCCCTTTCCTCTTTTGTCAGGAGAAATGTCTGTGGATTGCGGTCTGGTCAGTCTTGCTTGACTCAACCGTTACTGCTGACCAAGTCCGGCTTGAGCTCTAGGCGTGAGACTGATAGAGTGAGTCGAGATATCGTATTTCTGTGCTGGGTCCTCTTGTGTCGGTGTTCTGCGATCTGAGATGTCACAGCCATGAAACATACTCTGTATTAACATCTCCAACTTGCTTCTACAATCACTGTCAGCAAATGCCCTCTGTGATACTCTATTTGGTCTGGAATACAGCTAGTGAGTTCATCATGTCTGATCTGACAGTTTGCCACTAATTCAAGTTTCATATGCTAAATTTTCTGCCAGGTGATTATCACTGGCACTCATAACAGTGTGGAAAAAAACCACACACAAAATTACCCCGTTCATTGCCAAGTCCCTGTTCCCACTCACTCACTATGGGTGTTATAGTCGTCTGATCTAGTTTGATGACGAAAGTTTGTTAACTTCTGTTTTCCCAGGCATCAAGTCCACTGCACCCAATCATTACCCCAATAAGCCTGAAAAATATTCTAAATATCAGAACATGAAGTGTTGCTCCATCAATTCTGAGGTCGCTGGGGAAAGAGTCAAATAATATCAAGCGCATAGTAGGGCCACAAGTGGGATATTTCTATAAAACCTGCCTATAATAAGGAGAAACCTTATTGAGTTGCGATTTCCTTGGTATAAACTACGGGTTCCAAATAAAATCATAGATCGAATGGACCAACAAAATCAGGAATTCTGCCAAAAAAGTTAAAGATATTTTCGATATACTTTCACCTTCACTGCTTTCATTAATGTTATCTGCGTAAGATGACCTACAAGGATGTCTTACCATAATAAACTTCCTAAAAAGTCTATTTTAGACTATCGTTAATGTGTGTAGTTATATGAAATGGAGTTAATTTATGGGGGTTTTTCTAACATTCATAGCCCCTCAAAACACATCAGAAGTGGCCTTGCGTTCCCCAAAAAAAACTGTTCTGCAAATTTCTTGAAAATTTTAAATTTCGCAAACTAATTTGTAAGTAGCTCCCACGCCAAATGTCTTAAAAAATATAGGATGTTTAAAAAAAATCATGCCAACACAAAGTAGACATACAATTTGTTTTGGCTGTGGACTATGTGTCTTGCACACATTTGGCACAATTTTTTAAACTTTGAAAATGGCAAATATCAATTATTCCAATATGTTTCGTACATAAAATTGTCGCGGAATATGTTTTCACGGACCTCAAACAAGGATATTATGACGTGTCGCAACCAGAGAAACTTGAATTCGCTAGAACTTAAGCATCAACCTCTTGTCACGAGCTAAAACATATACTCCTGAATCACATGGGATAGGTAAATAGTCATGTGAAAAGTTTTCACTTAGCAATAAAGAGTGGGGACTGCACTATGTGTGCAGAGTTGATGAAAAAGAGACATGAGGGCTTAGGCTCCTTAAGCTTGCCAAAATACCAGAGGTTAGATCTCCTTAAAGGGTCACCATACTGTTAGAAATCTAGTAGGCCTTCTCTGTCATGTAGAATAGCTTTCAAGATCCTACACAACCTAGCTGAACTTGGTCTTAATAGATTGTCTCAATTCCTATTGAGACCTTCAAGTTGTATCTAGTGTAGTTAGTATGGCTTATGTTTCATGTTCTCTAAAAATGTTGTGCAAATTGGATATATTTCTAATTGTAGTACTAGTAGATGTCATGATGGACATGCTCCAGGAAACCTTGTTTATTGTCCAAAGTTTTAGTTAGCTATGTTGTCTCGGTACAATACATAGAATAGGCTAGATGACAACTTGGGGATACACATAGGATAATGCCTAACATATTTTTTCATCAACACATTGGTGAAGAGTTGACTACAAGTACTATCATGAGTCAAGAGTTGTTATTGTATATGAAGTACATCCTGATGAGATAACTTCTCTACTATTGTAATGCATTCCTTTTATTTCAAGTTACTGATGGATTATTACATTGCTCATGTTCTGCATTGTTTATGCGCCATCGATTCTTGAAAGAAAACCTTTATCAGTCAGGCCTAAGTAAGCTTCCTTGCAGTATTGGCAGTGATGTAGATGTGCTAGAGACAAACAAGGTCCACTAGCTGTATAAGAAGTATCATTGAGCCTTCGAGTATGTACTCTACATAGACTATTGTTCCTAATTGATATAGGGTCGATATGGGGATCCTATTGAGAGAAGACATCATAGAGCTACAGAAGCCTGTAGCTATGCATATATCACCGTGCATCTATGTGAACTGCCACGCACTGGTTGTCTGGATAGCTACGACCTGGCTTCTACTGCGCCTAGTGGAAGCTGTACACAGCACCTGAATTCAAAATGAAACCAGAAGTAAGGACTGACCTGGGTAAGAGATAATCAATGTATTGAGACAACCTTGTAAGCCAATTAAATATAGTTCAACTCTCAGTGTATTAGTGTTACTTGAGGATACTCTGCTATGCTTCTGTCTTACAGCTCAGTGGTAAAAAAGTCAAAAGAAAAAGGGATATGCAGCCAATAGCTTGGTTTTCTTCTTATTCCTAAATAAAAGTAACCCTAGTCATAGAGGGTAGCCAGGGCCATAGTAATAAAGGAGTAAATTGTACACCTTGTGCTGTTGCATCCTTAAAAGCTTGTCTAATTTCATTAAACACATATATATATGGGTGTTGGCTATCAAAATTGTAGCCATGCTGACCACACTGGTTCCATATCACGTTAAAGTAATCGGAGATAGTGTCCGCTTACGGGCCAAGGGACAGAGTCACTATTATGAAGCATTCCATCCCAATTACTGGTATAGGTTGGAGTAGTGCAAGGTTGGTCGGATGGTGTTTTGGAAATTATGCTTTGCTTGTCCTCCTCCTTACTCTCTATATTCTGAGTGTTTAAGTTTATTCAGCCTTGCTGTAGCTTATCTCATCAGGGGCCTAGTTGGTTTTTAGCTTGATCCAGACATGCTGAGCTCTGATTCAAGGGAATGACATGAGGAGGGAGTTCTGTCAGATTTAATCAGACGATCCTTTGTCCTCTGCTCTTGCAATCCACATGGAGGATCAATGGAATACAATGACAGTTCTGCAAACTGTTGAGGAACAGTAAGATAAGTAAAGACATGTCGTTATAGTGTGGTGGCATGAATAAACTGTCTGAGATGTGTGTTATCATGTCTATGAGGGGTGCCTTGTAATATCGTCACGTGTGTATCATCCAATTAGTACTACATATTGGGACCGTGTATGTTATTTTACATTTTAGTTAAATGTTCTTATTTCGTCGCTGGGGTAAGGAAGTGGGAGGACTTGATATAAGTGTAGCCTTGTTGGGCAAAAAACAGGTTGTATGGTGTGCCTCGTAATGTTTTCCCCTCAGTAGGACATTGAAGGACACCAAAACCATATGTACAGATGTAGAGGAGGTAGCAGTTATTTTTACATTTTATATAGACTGGCACCAAGATTGTCAGTTTTAATTTATACTAGAGGGTATGTCAGTTTCAGTACACTTAATGATCCTTGCTTCTAGACAAAGTGCGAACTTTCCTGTTTACGTACTACAAGTGAATCTGTATAAAACAGCAGTCAAAGGTGCCAGCATTTCAGGTGAGTTTTTAGCCCCTTTCATAAACCACTCCCAAGGCTAACCAACTGACTGGATCGATGCACATTGTGATGGGTCTGCCCAACCGAGCTACAGAGATTTCCCTTAATAGGTTTTAACACAGAAAAGTGGCCACTACCGACATGGATCTGATAAGAATCGATGGATATATATTAAGCAGAGCTTTAGGGGCGGATGTAACTGTGTTCCTATACCCCCTGCTGCTAGCATACATTATATCTTCCACATCTCCTGCACTGCGCAACATGAAACTAAAGCCCTGTACAGAACAGCTACACAGGGAAACTGTGAATGCTGAGAGTCATTCATCATCATAATGCACGATGTGGGTCCACTTAAGAATACTGGCAGCTAGCAGGGTAGGGATTAACTGTGACATGAACGTTTACAGTTAGCCGCCTCGGACTGAAATCTAAGTGATTTCCAATCAATTGAAGTATAGATCATGAGCTGCCTCGAACACATCGATCAGAATGTGATTATGGTTAACACCATTCATTGCCTGTCACATCTACTGACTACAGATCAGCCTCAATCTCTGCTATCCTCAATCTGTGAGAGAGCAGGGACCGGTTGGAGAGTCAGCAGCAACGCACAGGGTTAGATCCGTACACAGAAAACAGAGCTCTCCCACTCCCTCCACTACAGGAAGGCATACTGTAGGAGGGGCTTCTGTGTCCAGTACGCATACGTCGATTCAGAAGTTGATGAGTCATTGCAGACCTGAAATGGAGACCTGCTGAGCATAAAGACTCAACACAGGTCAGTGGGCATATATGAGTGATTGCTGCAGGAGCTGATGCACGGTTTACTACTACTAACAGGGATAACTCAAAACTCAGTTACGATACCACCGTTGTACAGTACATGTTGTAGCCAATGAACATAATATTGCTGACATGCTGACCTTGTTTATTTAATGATGCATACTGGATCTTAATTAATCAACCCATGGATTATTCGTTATTGTGAGCAAGACAACCCATTTACAATTGCTTTTCTATGATCGCTCTCATGCATTGTTCGGATATGCTAAATTATGCTGTAAAAAGATTAGCTTTTGGTTCGTACAGTGCGAAATGCAATTGTTCTCTTATGAGGTAAACAAAAGCTACACTCGTACTAGCATACCTATGGAGCGATGCTGAAAACAATACCCCCTCGGAACTTGTCAGTGTCACTGCTCCCTAACACCCATCTTAGAGAGTAGCTAGAATATTCCAATCACTTGCAAACAGAACCTACCCGATCATGTTGTCGAGAACAGAGTGAAAAGAAAAGCTGCTGACATGGGTGAGAAAGACCTATTACTAACAACGACTTGGCCTTCTCGAACGCTTCTAGCAACCAGGACAACAAAGCGTCCTTTAAACATGGGCCAATTATTGGCGTTACTCCGTTGGGTATGAACAAAATTCATAGGAACATTTGTTCCTGATAAATTGTCCATGTACAAAAACAATTAATGGTCTCTGTGTGACAAACATCTGGTGGTACAGGTGCCTGGAAACCGATTGTTAACAACTGAAAGCGTTAGATATTCCTCTAATTTAAGTTATCAAAAAGAAGGTGATATAATAAAAAGATGCCAAATGCCAGATAATGTTCCTTGTGAAGAGGAGAAAATAGATTAAATGGCCAATTAATTGCTAGAATAAATGCGATTTCTGGGACGATTTGTAGATTAGTAGTAGTCTTCACATTATTAACACACGTACGGGCTTTGAGAGCTATGATTAACAGTATGACTAGTCATTTAGAAGTGTATAAATGGCCCCTACGGATAAAGAGCTCAATAAATGGCGGGAAAAGCTTAGTCTCATCATTTCATGTTAAAGCCCCCATGGCAAAAGCCAACAATAAATCTGTGAGAGACATTTCAAAAGGATTATCAGGTATGGATTCAAAGCCCTTTCTGTTCACAATGGAGATACTGTGACTTTATGGAATTTAGCTTGCTGCTGAGGAGGGGCTGTCAAGCAAGACACTAGTTTTGAGGGCTTCTTCAAGATTATGGCTTTTACTAAATTTATCTTAAAAATTATTAATTATGTAAATACTGTAAAATAATGTACATGTCTGGAATCCAGTCTAATGGCTACTTAGGATCAATAAAATTTATGTCCACAAATTTTACCTGCTATGAGGGCAGATCTGGAGTGTCTTCATGCACGTAAGGGATCGTAAGTACATCAACAGCTAGGTGCAAACTAAGCTGTGTGAGTAATTCCCTCCCTTCATCCACATACGATTTTTTCTACCCTTGGAGATTGCAACTCTTGATGAACATATATGTCTTTTTCAGCCGTACCAGCACTGACTATGAACTAGTATGGGTTATGAAGGGCATACTAAAACAGTAGTGTGGAGAATAGCCTTGACTGAAGATCATGGGGTGCTTTTCTCAGTGGATATGTACCTAGTGAGACGTTATGGAAGCCGGTAAGGTTAAAAAGTTATATGTTGATTCCTTACAGAGGTTGTTTCTCGTTGTGTAGTCAGGTACCTATATAGGTGTCAGAGAGTGTCATGTCCATTTCTCTATGGAGGGAGTGGAAGTATATTTGCATGGACATACAGGAATCTGGGTATTGATGACGTCATGACGTGAGAACATCCCACCAAATCCCATATGTCGCATCTAATCAGTGGGTAAGGTCTCTGGTGTAAAATTTTATCTTGTCCTTGAATCCCCAATATTATCTTAAAAGTAGGCTATGTGCGGATGGTCAGCCTAGGGATTTAAAAAAAAGAGCCCCAGCTTTCTAGAACCACTGCCTGACTCCCAGGTCTTGTCCGCAATGGATATATACATCACATTGTCACATGACACTACCTAGCCCTCGAGCAGTTTTGTTGCTGGTCTATCTGTATGAATGGTATTGTTATTCACTAGGAATTCTCTGTGAAACCTTATTAATTCCTAGTATGTTCTCCAGGTTTTCTGAAATGTATGGATTACCGGTAAATGTGACTGACAGATGTATGCCCAACCATGACAACAAGCTGAGACCAAGGGAAGACAAAATATTATATGCATACATGCTTTCTCCAGGATCACTATCTATATTCTTTCAGAGCATCTTTTCTCCTACCGGAGCTTTAGCAACTATTTTTATCGCACACATCCCTCTTCTATGCTGCCGAACTCACTGATCTGTGTTCCCATTTTATACACTAGTCAGATTAAATGTTCGAATACTATGCGCTTTTATTTTTTTTAATTCTGTTTTATGACAACTGTTCAGGGATAGGAGTTTCGAGTATATACACCAAGAGATCAATCAATACACTCAGGGAGTCCAAGCCTATGTCTTGATCGCTCAATGTACTCGTGGATAAGACAACACCTTACTAGCACCACTTTCTCTTCTCAATATTCACGATCTCTTACGCAAGTACTCAGATTAACCTAGGTTAGAGGATCCTTGCTCCCTTTTTGGGATCCTGAATGTTCCCCACATAAGCCACAACCAAGAAGACAACACACCGCCAATAACACCCGAAACACAATCGTAAATAAATAACTCATCAACCCAAATGATGTGTATACACCAATGGCATAGGAGAACACCTTAAGAAATGGAAAGCAATTGAGATCAGATTCATTGCTTTATTAGCTAGGCACAATATCCAGGACTATGAATTGTCTACATACCACTTAACCGCTGCAGCCCAACCTCTGGAGACTCAGGAGTGTGAGAGTACGATACAAGATGGACATTCAAAGGTTGTCTTCATCCTCAGCGCCTGTTTATGTAGTCTTTGTCCATGGGCGCAGTTCGAGTTTGTCGTTAATGGGTGCAGGCAGAGGGGAATTCCTTGTCCTTCAATTGAGTCCCTGTTCAGGCGCTCAGGAATTGTTATCACAATTTTGCTTCAGGAGGTATGCCTCTATCGGATTTAAGGCTCCAATTGGATCTATCTTACTTACGTCCGGAGCAATGAAGCACAACACAATGGAACGTTGTGAATTCAAGGCTGAAATTTTGTTTATTGTCCAGAAGAAAATATATAAGCAAAACCTTATGTCAAACTGTCTGGATTTATTCTTTCCCAACTCTTGAGAAAAATTAATTTTTGGCTATACAATTACAAATATATTGGCATAAAATAATAAAATATTCCTTTCTGACAATTCTAAGAATTGTTTTTTACAGTTTTTCCTTAGCATTTACGCATTAAAAAATATATATATACCTCGCCAACTTCTTTTCTTTTGCTAAATGCTAAGATAAATTATTTTGTTATGTTGCTTATAAAAGCAATAATTATTTAGGCTAAAGATCAAGTATGACAAAACCATATTTTGCAAAAATGTCTGGAACAACATTACATTCTTCCAAACAGTATGTCTGCTCTTATCGGATTCCCTTCACTTTTCACCCTGGCACTCGCCAAGGGGTGTGCCGCGTTTCCTTTGAGCTTCTAGGTACTCTCGCAGTGATGGAGTATCTGCATGGTCCGCCATTCCAGATCCACATATCGATGATATTAGATGTATAACCATTGGTTGAGCGCAACACGATATAAGTGTTTCCGCCTTTGCTGATGTCACTCTTTTTGTGATGTCTAATATAACCTGACTCTCAGTGGCCAAAATACTTCTATGACTGCATTGATGTATTGAGAACTGGATGGCTTTGTGGTCTTGCGATGCGAACTCTCAAGGTCAACTACTCTAATATCCGATAGCATTATGAATGTATTCGAGCTCTTCCTTCTTATGGAATTTCTAGACTATAGCTTACAATCGTATGCAAGTTACATACCCGCTCACGTCGAGGCCGTCAGTCTGGTCACCGCTCACCTATGTTGAGGTATTAAAATCCCTCGTGATGAAAGACTGATATAGGACATTTTCTCTAGTCCCATAGATCATTAAGACAATCTGTTTAGCGATAAGCGGAAGAGCGATTTCTGTTCGAGTACCACTGAGAGAGAACGTGATGGTGCAGGAGAGGCGTTCTCTTGGTTTGGTAGAGTATAATATCTAAGGACTAGAGCGATTTTGTCCGGCGCTTACTTTATCTTGTCCAAAGATCCACGTCTATATTCATAACTCCTTTTGGCAGCGGGTCAAGACATACTGCTCAGATTTACATCCGTTGGTCGACCTAGACAGGCCTATGCTGGGGGTCTAGAGTCTGATCTGAGATGGCTGCAAATTAATAGTAATCATAGAGCTTGCAGCGAGGTTCATATAAACGCTTTTGGTTGTGTCCAGGGGGTGAGCGATATTGTGAGTTGTTACGGCTAGCGGGCAATCTGTCCTTTGCATCACTCCCCTGGGGGTCTGGACTCGCTCCTTGTTGGGTAGGTTACCCCACATCTTTCACGTACACAATCATACCCTTGCTACGATCTTTGATGTTCCTTACAACTTTCTTACAATCTGCATTTAGTCGCTTTTCTGGGCCCCTTCGCCTATGGGCCAAATTCTTTACATTTATTCTACGATAAGTCACTCGCAATTTCTACCTCCTGGCTTGCATGGTAAGTGTGCCCTATTCTTAGGGGGCTCCAATAGTACATAATATACGGCCGCACTGCGTCATACATTACATTTTGTTGCCAGTCGCGGCAGTCTGAACGCGACATGTGTCCGCGTGTATCCTACTCGCGGCCTCTCCGGCATAGAAGCTGTCTATCTCTCTCTTTGATCTCTCAGCACTTTCCCCCTCACGTTGTTGTTGACAATTTGTAGAGGTGACGATTAGCAAGATTCGCGCGTTCCTACCGGCTAACTGTTGAGGGCATGGTGGAAAAAAGAGAAAGAGACATGTGATCAGGATCCTGGCACCACACAGATTATGTTTGGAAGCCGACGCTGGAAGCGGGTTTGTTTGTGGAGCCCCCTAAGAAGTAGTGGAAGCACTCTGTCTGCAAGCCAGCGAGTTGGTGGGAATCATGATTATCGGTAATAGGCCAGAAGGGGGCCCAGCAGAGCTGGATAAATGCAGATGTTGTAAGTTTGATGATACATGTTTTGTAAATTTATGTCAAAATCGTGGAGCAGGGTACGATGGATGTTTAGCTCAGGGTTAGTAGTGGAAAGTTATTTGGCGTAAATGGCTGGTAGCTCTGACCACAATAATGCCTTAGTTCATACTTAAAGGGCAAAATCTTAAGTTTTGAGAGCCTGAGAATCCATGATGAGTTAATTCTGTCTGCAGACCCAGATTGGTCGAAGTACATGATGCCTTTTCATTGACATGCAGGAAGGACCAAGATTGCCCGTCTAAGCCGCCCACTGACCTCACAACAAACGCTGCAGCCCATCAAACTGGACCTACAGCCAAATATAAACTAGAACACGTTGGGAATGATGAGGATCACGGGAGCAGCTATAATATTATTTTGCGTTCAAAAAAGTCCAGGCAGAACTGACCAACTGAGCACCATAGGCCCTTCGTTAGCGTCGACAAAATGAAATCTGAGCCAGATGTGCTGAAACACGCTTGCAAAAGGAGCTATGAATATAGACCGGAATCGTTAGCTCAGTTGGTTTCCGGACTAGATATAATGTAAGCTGAGGAGAGTGGGTAAGAGAAATCGTATAGTAACGCCATCTTAAAGAATATTTACTCTACCAAACAAGAGAACCCCTCTCCTGCTCTCCACACCATCAGGTTAATCGTCGCTGGAGAGAATATTCCTTTCGCCAGTAAGATTTCAATATTGGAATCGATCCAGTGATCGGAAGAACGCCTTTAGTAATAAGAATCATCATAGGGGCGATTTTGTTATATCATTACTCCTAATATAGGTGAGACCAGAGTGACTGCGGACCGTTACATCTGTTGTGGCATTTTCATTATGTTTTTCATTGGGCGTGAATGGCGGTTAACAGACGATCTTAAGTAGGCACATAAAATCCTTAGAAGGAAGGCCAAACATTCAAGAATTGGCTTCGGACTTTAGTAGGTCACAGATTGTAACCCTTGCTAAGTGATCCGAACCAAGACCCAAAGCGCTCCGAGTTTATCTTCAGACAATCAGAATGCAGGCGATGAGAAGCCATCGGAAAGTCAAGTACTTGGGTTGAGGATAGAAACCAGAAAGTTGGTGGAAACGAAATCATCAGCAAAGGCGGAACAATTTACTATTCGGGTGTCCCACCAATGATGGTTATCAATCTCAATATACGTTCCGGAATGGAGGGTAAACTATTGGATGTGGTATGCGGACAGCAGATTCTCCATCACCAGGACATAAAGCAAAGGATTAGAGCCTTGGTGCTAATATACTCGGCGAAGTGCGCGGAAGCACCTAGGCTCAGATTTGCAGTCACTTGCTGAGTGCCATTGTGGAAAAGTGAAGGGATACCAGAACGTAGTGCTGATAGAGATGGACTTACTGTAGCTGGAAGTATGCTATCATAGTTTTCCTCCGACATTTATTGCAAAATATGCGTTTTGTGACATACTTTGATATCTCTTAGCATTATTGACCATAAAAGTTAATTCTTATGTTATTGTTGCTTTTCCATAAGACAATATTCCATAACAAAAGTAAGGTGTTTATCTTGTTCATTTATAGTCAGATGAGCATAAGCTAAAGGTTAATGCTTGGACGAGTATATTTTTTTTAATAGGCGATACATTGTATTACGGAATAATGATCTGTTTAGACAAAACGATTCTTGCTACTCTAGATTTGTTCACTAGGAACCAGGACGCGGCTGAAACTGTATTTTATTATTTTAAACCATGTGCCGAAAAAAACTCGGTCTGAAATCTATAGTTATGTAATTTTCTCGTAAGCCAAGAAATTAATTTGATCAACGAGGTTTGCAGGACGAAAAGAGTCGATAATTCGCAGACAGTGTGACAAAGTTTTGCTATATATATATTTACTTCTGGACAATAATAAATTTCAGCCTTGATGCACAACATTTGTGTTTGTGCGTCATTGCTACGGGCTAGTAAGATATCCAATTTGCCGACCCTTTTGTCCCATGGGCCAGTAACTCCTAAGGTTAGATTGTTGGTCTGTGATAACAATTTCTGGCGCAGAACATGGTGCAAAAAAACGCCTGAACAGGGACTCAATTGTATGATCATGGGTAAGGACAAACAGGAATTCGCCCTCTGCCATGCCTACACACCGTTAAGTCAAATGGCTCCGAACTGGCCCCCATGGACATGTATCTTACATTAAAACTTAGCGCTGAAGGTGAGGAAACCTTTGAATGTCAATCTTGTACGTACTCTCTCCCTGAATGTGTCTCCAATTGTGATTTGGCAACGTTATTGTGTCATCTGCATATGTTGTAAGTTCATTGGCGGATTATTAGAAATGACGGTCAATAGGTCATTGGAGGTTGTCGCACATGATAGATACTATCATCAATGTAGCACATGAGATCTGACGCTCAAATTGAGATGCTTAATCACTTTGTTGAAAGGTTCTACCAATCAAATGACTCCCATGATGGGATGATACTTTTTTGATGTGTGAAGTTAGTATCATTCGATTGTGTTTCGTGGCGCATGTTTGCGTGGCTGTGGTTTGTCTTCTTTGTGTGGCTTTAACCTGTGTGTAACTCGGGAACAGTTTCGGTGTGATCCTCAAAAGGGAGCAGAGGAGTCCTAATTGACATAGGTTTTGCAATCTGAGTTATTGACGAGATCAATTGTGATTATTGAGGATAGGATAGTGTGAGGTATCTATCCCAGAGGTGTAGTTTGAGCGAGTAAGACATAGGGTCTTGTCCCTATTGACCGAGAGTATTGAGTGGAAGATTATGGGAGATGAAAAGCTTTCGCCGTAAATCCATGGGCTAAGCAGGGTGGCCAATAATGAATGTGTCATTAGTTCAAAAAAAATAACAAATAATGGGCCAAAATCTATAAAGTCTTCTCTGAGATCCTATTTGAATTATACACCTAGGATATTAATCTTGCACATGTTCGACCAACACATACATGGGTATTTCAAGAGGCTACGACATGCATCAGTAAAGAATTCCGGCATGCATAAGGCTTGGGCTCTCTAAGGTGAAAAAAATAGTCGGTTATAGGCTCTGTGAATGAAGGTGAGATCCACGGGAAAGAGTGCTAGCACAGCTGAAAGATATAGATATGGAAACATCCCATGGGACCGGTCGAAGAGCAAAGCATGTATGCATTATTAGTATTTTGTTCTTCCTTGGTCTCATGCCGTGTTTCAGGGTTGGCATCATAGCCTCGATATGACTATGGTTTACCTAGAGGGCTAATTAACATGTTCAGAAGACCTGTGCCGAGAAACTCTGGAATAACGCCGAATTAATAGGTTTCAGAGAATTCCTGTAAGGATAACGTTCTCATACCATTTCATACAGTTAGAAACTGCTGGGGCTGTATGTAGTGTCATCGTGACAATGTATGTGGCTGTCATGAGGAAAGACCTGGTCGATGTCAGCGGCTCGGTTCTAGATATGGACGGGCCTCTATTAATTATTATAATATCCCTCGTATTTCCTCGGATCTCATCACCAGCCTACTTTTGGTCATAGATAGATATTTTAAGGACATATTGTAGAAATATTCACTTACCCAACTGATATGATGGGGTTGGGATTTGTCATTACTCCGTGTTCATGACGTCTTGCAATAACCTGTAGTGTTCATGTCCTATCTAAATACTTTCGCGACTCCGATCCAATAGAGAAATGCGTACTCGGAATAGTGACAATCCACATCTGCCACTCATCCTGCAACTGATAGAACGCATGCACACACAATATAGAGCCTACCAAACTTCTAGTGTAAGGAATATGCCATAGAACTTTAGTAACAGAAACCTTACCGGTTGGTCTTTCGCATAGTATTATGTACATGGAATACACATTTGAGAACGTGCCCATAATCTACAGTGGCTTCTTCCAACTACGGTTTTAGTATGCCTTAACATATAGTTACATAGTTCAGTACGGCTGAAAAAACAAAGACATTTATGTCCATCATGCGTTCAAACATGGAAGGTACGGTGATGAAAAGTTGTGGATGATAGGGTGGGGTTTACTGACTCAGCTTTGTATGCATGGATCCTACTAGTTTGCATGGTGGACTTGGATCCCTTACGGCAATAGATCATATACTTCATGGCCTGTCCTTGCAAAGGTATATTTAGATTTTTTGATCCTAAAGTTGAAATTAGAGGCTGGATCTAGAATTTTTTACAATTACTATTAATTAATAATTTTAGAGGTTAGTTCTATCATTTAGAGAGTCACTTTCTCTTGCGTATAACAAGGAACGCATTCAACTATTCTTTGCTGTGACCAGCTCCTCAAGTGGCAGCGCTTATTCGCATAAGTCACAGTTCTCATTAGCGTAGTCATAAAGAAGGTCTCCTCCTTTGAATCCTTCTGATCCTTTGAATGTCCATCTTGTCTTTTTCGAGGGGGATCTTTACATGAAATAGCATTTTTACCCCCTTGTACTCTTTTGTTAAGGGGCCGTATTCTCTTATGTTTTATAAACCTTACAACTATACTGTTAAGTTCATATATCTCGCCTGCGGTGATTTTTTGTTTTGGCTTACTCATAATGTTGCACAGTAAACATTGGACTTTCACTATGTCTAGGCAGAAATCTCTTCACTACAAATGTCCCAGAAATTGCGGAACTACTCATTAGCACATGCTAATTCGCCATGGTTAATCTATTTCTCTGCCTCTTCTCAAGGAAATTATCTGGCAATTATGAGATCTTGATTTTATGTATTCTAACCGATTTTTGTGTAATAAGTTGGAGAATATGTCATGTGTCTATAGTGAAAAAACTGCATGTCATTGTGGTTGAACAATCCGTTTCAAGGCCACCGTGTACCACCATGATGTTTGTCACCATCATCATTAATTGTTTTTACATGGGACAATTATCAGGAACAATGTTCCTTCCGTATGTAGATTATATTGTGTTTCATTACACGAGTCATAATTGGACACATGTTATAAGGGACCGCTTGTTGGTTCTTGGTGAGTTGCGCTGAAAAACAGCCAGATCGAGAGAAGGCAAGTGTATTATAATAGGTTTTCTCACCTTGAAGCTTTCTTTCACTCTGTTTCTCGTCAGACTAGTGGGTGGTAGGTTCGGTTGCAACTGATCCGTGCTATTGGCAATATTTAGCTTCTCTCTAGCGAGTGAGCTGTGAACACTGAATGCGGCCAAAGTGCATTACAGTTAGCGAGTGATGGTTTCTAAGGACATCTCCTCATAGCAAAGTGTTAGCTTTTGTTTTCTACATTGGTTGAGATGACAATTTGCTTTTTCTTTTTTCTGGCAGCCATAAGAATTCATTAAAAGCTAATCGTTTGTTCATTCTTGATGATGCTAGTTCCACTGCAGGCGGGTGCAAACTGGAGCATCAATACGCAGCATTATACACATGGCCTGCTTGTCTATGCTACATACAATGATTGGGTCTTTATGGATTAATAATGTATCTTAATAAAAAATTAATGAAGCAGGCTAAATTGCTGTTAGAGTAATGTTCAAATTACCAAATGTCGTGACTACCTGATATTGAGTCTATCCGGTGACACAGTGTAGTTGTAGTATTGGTGCACGTCTAGCTCCTCCGTAAATCTACTTATAGTCCACTGACCTACGCTTGAGTTGTTTTATCTTCACTGGCCATCAGGTCTGATGACTCATTCGTAAGCTTCTGCAATACAGGTTTGTTCTATATGGCATATTCAGAGCCCCTCGTCGACAACACGTATGCTTCTGTAGTGGAGGAGAGGGGGGGTATGCAGTAGATCTATTTGGTATAGAAGATGGCTGGGGGAGAGTCTGCGGTCATATACTACTGTTGCCTGTATGGATTATCTAAATCCTGTATGGGCCACAAAATCAGTTGTGACAGCTGTTCTCCCTCTGCTGAGACTTCAATTGATGCTACACATCTTCATTTGTAGAAGCAATTAGCATCGAATGATGAGGTACTGATTTGTTACGTCATGTTAGACATTGTGACAGAGCAATTATCGCCAAACTGCAACTGGTGTGTTACTATAATCTTGATGTGTCTGTTGGACTCTCACAAGCTATGAAAATACTTACTAAGTAGAACAGATTCATGAGATGAAAGGAGGGCGATCACTGGGTAATAACTGTTCATATCCCTCCCTGCTCTGCTGTTTTAGCTAGTGACACATCGTGTTTATAGTAACTCACTTCACAGTTGCCCGTGTCTGTTCTGACAGGTAGCTGTTGTTTGTTGTCGGTGAGGAGATGTGGGAGTTTTGTATGCTATGCAGGGGGTATAGGAACACTCTTACATCCCCCCTGCTATGTTTTTTATATATTTTATAGATCCATGTCAGGTAGTGGCCCCTGTTTTTCTATTAGGATTAGTCAGACAGAGCGTTCTGAGTAACTAACCATTGGGGGGTGCCATCTGCACCCAGGTCAGTGTTGGTTGGCCTAGCTCCATGGGGTTGGTGGTTTATGTAAAGTAATAACCACTTTGACTGCTGTTTATTACAGATCATTGTTGTTAAGGATAATGTTCCACCTTTGTCTAGTGATCATTAAGCTACATACCCATCTGTATAATTAAAACTGACAAGCTTGTGCAGTTCTTTATTAAAAATGTTAAAATAATCTGCTATCTCAACATCTGTTATATTTTGTGACTTCATTTAAATGGATACATTCGGAACCACAACATGTTTTTTGCCAAAGGCAAACTATTCAGTCTTCCTTACCCCACCATAGAACTATCTAAATGTAAAATACATACCACACATTATGTGAGTAATAATTGGATGATACACACCATATTACAAGCACCCATATAGACAATACACACCTTCAGACAGAGTTTTCATGCAACATTAAGCCAAACTAGCTATTGTGTGATCTCCTAATAACTGTGTCCTGCAGAACTGTCGTATTCAATCCTCTGTGGAGGAGCAGGGCAAAGCCTTTCTGAAGGACTCCCTCTCATGTCATTCCCCGGAATAGAGACTAATGTAGTGGATCAAGCTCTACAACAGCCTCGTGCGTGTGAGATACGCGTATCAGCAGCTGCTAACTTAAAACTCAGCTTGGAGAAGGAGGTGGAAAGCAAGTTTGCTCAAAATCAACACTGCACCCACCTAACCATTCTGGGATAGGTTCATTGCCTGTTCCCCCCAGCATGCTCTCCTTATTGTGATATGAAAGTTTTTCCACATGGGCACAATTTTTAGCCAAACACCATATATATAGTATATGAATTAGACCGACTCTTTAAGGATGCACAGCACAGAGGACTGTTAAAATTTACTCTTTATTACTATGGCCCTGACGTTCTTATGACTGGTTATGAATATGAAGTTACCAGAGTATTGGCTGAAGATCCTTTTTCTTTTTTTTTTTTTGACACGAGCTGGTAGACAGAAGCTAAGCAGAGTATCCTCAAGTAAATTACATGATGCTCTCCTTATTTTATTTGGCTTAAAGGGGTCCAATGTCTCAATAATCATTACATTATGATCTCATTTTCTATTAAACCTCGAGTCTCTGTGGTTCATTGTTCTTTTGGCGGATTTCATTTTGAAATTCTTCATTATGTGTTTTCCGCTTGGTCATTCGTGTACCAGGCTTCCACTAAGGCGGCAGTAGAAGAGCCTGGTATGATAAGCAACTTACACTATCCTCAGCAACTCTGCAGTTCTGGCCTAGGCCTATCAGAGTCGAAAGAATCAGAGACAGGTCTGATAGACACTGTATTATGTTCTGCAATCAGGATCGCCTATGACAGACAGCCAGATACTTTG
This sequence comes from Phyllomedusa bahiana, assembly GCA_025379985.1. Taxonomy (NCBI): domain Eukaryota; kingdom Metazoa; phylum Chordata; class Amphibia; order Anura; family Hylidae; genus Phyllomedusa; species Phyllomedusa bahiana. The sequence goes on along the minus strand of JAODAL010033040.1, from coordinate 16,592 downwards.
GTGGGAAACAATTGGCCAAATCGAACAATAGTTGCTAGAAGATGACGGTTTCTCGAACGGCTCCTCGAAAACATCATAGGTAGCGCTTTTGTCTCATAGTCACATCACTACACTAATACTCAAAAGGCTCTACTGGATGGATTAGAGCACTGACCTGATAGTGCAGGTAATTCTTTAATTGTATGGACGACGGCCATGCTACGGTAACAATGCAGATACAGTGCATCATTTTTAGACCGCCATCAATAAACTAGACTAGGGAATTTACAATAGGGAGAAGAACGTAATTCGTGCTGTAAAAAATATAAATTAAAACAGTTCATAACTGTAACTCCCATGTGTGCTGTATTTAGCCAATGTGTACATGTTGTCATCGATTCTATGTAGGGAAGCTGCAGCTAACTTACAATAGCATATAATTTATCACAAACCTAAATGGTACACTGGAGCATGTCAATCTGACAATATCACTTTAGTGACCAGATCTTCATGTTTTCCAATAATTAGTACTTACGAATTAGAATTAGATCCAATTTGTCACCAACATTATGATTTTTTATTTATGGAGACCTATTCGCATGCCTAATAAATACATCTAATTTGATTGCCAAGTACGTATATAGGAATTTTGTCATGAAAATGTTCATATGTCAGTTACGCCAATCAGAGGTATCGTGATTCTTGAAAAGTTATCTACATGACAGACGAAGCCTTAACTAGATTCTTGACATCTTTGACCTCACCGCGTGTTAAGGCTGCATAAAGCCTGTGTTAAATTAATGGACTTAAGACGCTGAAGCAATATATTTTCCACAATCTGAAAGTGTGGCCACTGTTATTATTGGAAAAAAGAAGTGATATCAACACTTTTGCACAATACTAACTGCTATTACACGTCATACCATAGTGGTGTTCAGGAGATTGTTTTCTCGTGACAAATTGCTTTAATTTAGCAATTAATTTTGGTCGATAAAATCATTGTTTAGTGTGCAAAAATATCCGAATTTGTTTGAAATTTTGGATAAATTGCCATTTTCTCAAAGTTTAAAAAATGCTGTTGTGCAGCACATAGTAACACAAACACAAAAATAAGTATGTCTTTCTTTGTGGTTGGCATGATTTTTTTTAAACATCCAATTATTTTTTAAGACATTTGGGGGCTTTATAAATTTAGTTGCAAATTTTAAATTTTCAAGAAAATTTGTCAGCAACAGTTTTTTTTGGGAAAAGGCACTTCTGATGTGGCCTCTGTGTTGATAGGGGCTTGTGTATGTTTAGCAAACCCCCCGTTGGTTAAATTACTCCATTTCTTTTAAACTACAACCCCATTAAATAGTCAGTAGATAGCTCTAATTGTAGGTGCAAAAAGTTTATTGCTAACCCTTCAGAGGTGATTTCGCAGTCTGATAATCTTAATGAAAAGTGAAGGTGGAATAAATGTCGCAAATTTTTAACTTTTTGCAGATTTCCGTTTTTTATCGTTCATGATTTATTTGGTACCCCGTAAGATTTTACCAAGAAATCGCAATCGTCAATAAGGATCCCTTTGCTCCGTTATTATGCACGAGGTGTTTTCCTCGGAATATGATTCTTACACTCCTACATTTGTGGCCTTCAAGATCATCATGCGTTTTTTTGACTCTTCCACAGGCCTCAGGATTGAAGGTGCTCCTTCTTGTTTTTAGAATATTTTTCAGGCTTTATTGAGATGGTTATGGTTAATGATGTTTTGGCAGTGCAATTCTGACATGTATTATGTTTTCATTGGCTGCGGGGATACAGACTGGCTCGCACATCATCTGACAAGTTACAAAACTGTCGTTTTAAACTGATCAGACACAGCCGGTAAAAATTGGACTAACAATATCTGATGTGTCGAGGGGAACGAGGGGAAAAAACTGGCGAAGCTGACGAATGGACAAACAGGTTGGTCCAGGGTGTAATTGTGTGTGTGTTCTCTGTTACACTGTCCGATGTATGCCAGTGTGATGATAAATGGCAGAAAAAGGCTGGAACTTTGAAAGTGGCCAAAATGTCTGATTCAGATCTAGCTGCCACAAATAGGAGGCGACAGGTTGTGTCGTCAGTTAAATTTATTTGGTTAACGAGGGTGATTAGGCAGTGAGATCGTTATAAAAGTATGCCATTTCGTTAGGCAGTCACTTTGGTAATGGCTGGTGCACAATAATGCATTGGTTCAGTATCATTCTATGTAGTGGTCGCAGAACAGCAGGACTCATCTTAGGACGTTTTCTGCCAAAGAACAGAGAATTTCCATTGACGATCTCCTCGACTCATCTCACATCATTCTTGCGCAGCATTTCTCAATAGAGCAATTTTTTCATATGACGGGTTGACCGATGGATTAATCAGCTCCCATCGTGTCAAAACGCTGGGTGAAGTCAGCAGGACTGAGCTGACCAAGATAACCAACTGCGCTTCGTTGGTGGAATTGATAAGAGGGATCTTGGATCACGACGGCAATGATTGATCCTGCTAATGAAGCTCCACAAGGGAGCTAATTAGGCTGTCAGAAACCGCAATCAGAATAGGCATTTTAACTATTGTCTCCTGCACAAAGGAGGACAACAGAAAGCTTTCATGAACGTTCCCTGGACGGTCCACGGGTGCATTAACCAGGCAGTGAACCATGACGTTCAGAACGTCATGGGCTCTGCACTTTAAGGTTAAACACCCACATCAAAATCAATAAGGGGCTTAAAACACACGAAGGTTAAGCTGAGACAGGAATTAATGTTTCATTTATTAAAGTAATTGGTTATCTATGCATCAGGCTTTATCAGGGTTTATATTTTTTATTAAATATGAATTGTGGCCAATAGTATCTTTCTTGTTTCACTGGCCGTGCACTAGAGACTTCATTGTGTGTATGATTTGTTTATATTTGTTTCATTTTTAGATGATAACGCCCACGGATCAGTTGTTTATCTAATAGCTGAGTTAGTCGTCTCTGTGGTTGTCGCATGTTCCATTTCCGTCTGATGTCCAGTTTGCCCGTACGCGGCAAGTAACCAATTCTGGTGCTGTTTTTGTTTCTGCTTTGCAACTAGTACCTTGCGCCGGGTTCGCTGTGAGCATATGTTTCCGTGGTTTATGCTGTTCGCGCATGACATGTGCAATGTATAGTTATTGATGTTGGCGGATGCTCACTCAGTGCACACAGGTATAGCAATTTATGCGAGTAACGTGTATACGACAAATGTTATTGTAGCGATGTTTTTTAGCTGGTAACATTCCAGCTGTTCCCTTCTGCAATAGCTGACTATGGAGTCTGTAAAAATTGAGGGCCACAACTGGTGCCGAGAAGAACAACAGAGTTGGTGGTAAGGACACAATTCGGGTCCTAGCCTTTGGGCCACTCTTCTCATGGGGATGGAGATGTCGCTGCTTTGGATCATACAAGTGTACTAATTGAAAATATATTCCAAATGATTTTTTCGGATGGTTTTGTTGCGCAGGGTGTGGAGGTGCGGGATTTTAACTGGCCATTTTAGTACGGATCCTGCAATTGCCAGCTCATCTTTCTGCCACAAGAACTGTAGCGCCGGGTTATAGAGGACCTGAGGAGCTGATGCAGCACACATACAAGAGGGGATATCTAGGATAGGCAGGACATTGAAGTTACAATGTTTGACACAGTCAATTACAAAGTGACTTTCGATTGCTTTTTGTCAATAGATCGTATAGTAGCAGATCTTCGACATAAAAGAGCAATCCTGGATGCTAGTGAGACAGGCCCAATTTCCATTATGTTCTTCACCATACGATCGTTCCCCAACAAAGACTCCAATGCAACTGATCTCCATGACTCACACTCCTCTACCGGAGTCTAGAAGTATGTTTCTCCAAAATCCAGCTCTGTGATATTGTTTGTTGAGGTCCAGGATCGTCGTGGTGATTTTTTTGGACTCTGATTGGCGGCTTTGCACCTTCAGTGTTTACAATTATGATTCGTTGAGTCAGGTGGAATGCGAGCCCCATATTAGGAACTTGGTCCTCCATCTCATCATGCTTCGATCACATCCTATCTACGTTATGCTCTTCTTCACTAGGCTATGTATTCCTGCTTGTAAGAGATCGGAGAAAGACATTTATGTCACTTCTGTATACATTCCCTATCACTACTACCTCTACGTCATCTCGTGAACATCACTTTATTAAGCATTTGGACAAAAAGACATGTAGATTCCCGAGAATTGCTCTCACAACGAATATCACCCTGCAAAGTGCAAGGAAGGTATGAAGTGATCTGTACGGGGTGAGGGTTTTAGATGCTATGGTTGGTGGTTGACATCAGTTTTCTGTCCTTGTCATCCTTAATATAAGGACTGTCAAGGAAAAAAAATATTTTCTCGCTGAAGGAAACCAAAGAGTGAAAAACACAAGCAAAACAGTGGAAAAACTAAATGAATACTACTTGTTCGATTATTGATATTATAAATACGTATAATCATGTTGTATTTTGAGTGCAATTGCATTTCCAGGGCGCTGTACATTTCCGATGCGGGGTACATAAATAAACATTGGTCAAACAAATTACAAGTGACATAAGTGACTAACAACTGGTACAGAGGGAAAGAGGTCCTGCCCGCGAGGGGCTTACAATCTTAAAGGAAGGGGTTGAAGATGACAGAAGGTGAGGCGGCAGACATGTTTGTGGGGTTGGAGTCAGCGGATCCCTGCCAACCGCTAGTGGGCCAGTTAATGTAATTGGGGTATAGGCCATATCCTGATACGATTGTGTAATCGTGTGATTTAGGTTACATCCTTGATAGAAGATAGTATTGTGTGAAAGTTTTGGACACTTGTGGGAGAGTCTGAGGTTCATGTTGGTATGTTTTTCATTGGGCAGCATGCTGAGTTCCAAGAGTGTCAACTGGTGATCGGCAGGCATCCGCGATGTCTGCACAAAATGGATACAATGGCAAAACTGTTGGAAAAAAAGAGAGATGACGTGAAGACCTGCCATGGAGTTGGCAAGACGGTTATGTGAGGAGTGGTTGATAAGGAGGGCCTGTTAACTCGTTGAGATGCAGAGGAGAAGGTCCTGTGAGGACCGTTGAGAGCGTTTGGTAGGTTGCGTGAATGGGAGAATGTATTTTGGTAATTTAGAGATTAAGGACATAACATCGAGAGTATTGTAGACAGGTGAGGTAGTCAATGATGGTGGTAATATGGTTGGGTGACCAATAGGAGAGCCTGCTGTCATGGTCGATGTTGTTTAGCTTGAACTGGATTCGAGTCTGGGCAATCTGAGCTGAGTGGCCAAGGTAGCGAGAATCTTGAAAGTGTTCAGAGACTACTAATGATGATTTTCTTGCACATTTCGAGGAGAAGTGAACTAGAACATGGGCAGTTCAGAGTTCAAGGATGGTTTTGGACGAGTGACAGAATTACCACTGCAAACTGGATCGAGGCAGTGAAAAACTCGTGATGGAGCATGGAAGAGATAGAGGATCAGGTATTGCTAGTGCTGGCTGGAGCAAAGATGAGGTGACAAGACACTTAGGGAGGAGGATGTCCGGTGCAGTAGTCGAGGCGTAGCGGCGAGAGTGACGTGGTGATGGCATGGACAAGTTATTTTTGTGCTTCAGAGTAAGAATATTAGAGCGGATGGTGCGTGCTGATTCGGAAATATTTTTTAAAGTAACGCAGTGGTAGGTGACAGGCAGAGGTGACGGTTTGGATGTGCGGTTATTTGGGTAGAAGGACAGATTGGATGTCAAAAGGATGTTATCTCCGAGATGCGCAGCGGACCTCGTAGGTGGTATGGGAATGCGCCGCATAGAAGGAAGTGTACTATAGCCTTGATTAACAGTGTATCAATTAATCGGCAGCACGGTGGATCATGGTGGTGGTTAGTTGGATGGGCATATAGTTTCATTTTGTCTTTTATTGGGCATTGGACGGTGGGGCGAAGATAATGAATTCGAGGTTTTCTACAGCTACTGAATTCCTACTTCCCTCTGCAACTGGCATCAAATGGCAACTGATTGAAAACAAGAGTCGTTTTAGTTTTAGGAGACGGTGGACGAAACAGATGAGAGGGGACGGAGGGAATGGCAACAGCCAATTGGTAGACCAGTCCGAGGGATGCGGGGTTTATTCTCCATGCGGTTAGAGCATGAGGTGCCGAGCTAAATGATTCTCGGACCGGCGATGCGACCATCTGGGGGGGCCGGGAGATATAGTAAGGGTTCTTGTTTGAGTACGTGTTGTCAAGCTATGATAAAGGTGGTATTGAAAGCAGGTGTGAAGCTATTGAACGTAGTGGCTATGGAGTTGACCCAGAGCAAGAGTGTAGATAGAATGACACGCATCATAAGAGTAGTTGGGTCGCCAGGCACTGAATCCCTTGGGGGACACTGACATCGAGAGATCACATTATTGCCCGAAGTTCGGGGGGGAGTTAATATGTTTTCCGGTAGGAAGCTATCACGTGGTGATTTTTTTGAGACTATGAGAGACACTGAAGCGTTCCGATCTAGGTGACAGCTACATTGGTATGGTTCAGTGTGGTGATATCAATGCAGAGAAAGAGCCAAAGGTTCGTGATTGCTACTCGAGCCATATCACGTTCATTAGACGGACGTTTATGAAGAAAGTGCCCATATATAATCAGGACTGAATAAATGAGTCATAAAAGCCAGTGACAAACTGTCTTGGCGGAAAAAGAGTGTTCACCAGAACACTGCAAGCAAAAGGTGGGCCTCGTGCTATTTTGATAATGTTTGCTCTCTGTATCAGGCATCACTAGAAGTTGTGCCCAGACCATCACCATACAATACCTTACCAGACAAAGAACAGCATCTAAAAGTAAACGGAAATCAGATGCGCTTAGCAATCAAATTACCAACTGAAAAAGCAGTTTCTTGTATTTTTCGGGTAACTTTACAAATTGTAAGCTATGCTTTATAGTTTAAAAGGAGATTTTACCAACTAAGATGTAAATCAAACTGATGTGGGGAACTGGGACAAATTAATAAAACTTTCTCACCACTCATAATTTATTAAAAAATTGTCGTGTACTCAGTTTATTCCAGTCCTTTTGCAACACCCCTTTTGTGATTCCGACTAGGCCTGTACAGCTAAGTTACTGTCATCGTTCAGTATTTCGGGAATAGATCCAGATGGTTATTGTGTTAGTGATGTGAGAGCTCTTAGGCAATCATCAGGCATTTAATTATGTTCCGTTCATTCGGCATGCAGATGCTCAGTGTGTCTACACCTTGGATCCTCTCAGGCAGCTATTCGTCCCAATCTCCGCTCCCCCTGTCTTAAAACATGCTTAGGTCAATCACACACATCTATCACTTGATTGGCAAACTGTCTGGAGATCAATTAGAGGTCTCTAATCCCCAGGGTGCTGTTAATTACTACTCCTGTTCCTCGTGTACTACCCTCACAGTAGATAATAGGCCAAAACTGCAGTTGGTGCTCACAAGATAGTAGATAAAAGCGAAACTAAATGTACAGCAACTCATTTCAATTCGCGTATGTGCACTTGAGACAATAAACCTATGTTTGGTTGTGGTCAGACAGGAATTTGAACCTAGGACCCCTATGCTGAAGGCAGAAGTGCTTACTCTCAGCTGTATTGTTTAGCTTACTCACAGCTCTTTACTAATCAGACTTTGTTTTTGGACAGATGTGAGACACTGGAAGGAAAGGGCATGTACACCCTTTGAACACATGAAAGCTGAAGCAGGGACATCAAAACCAGGCATACTTGGATAGCTGATGTAGCGAAGACGGTGGACTACAAGTTTGTGTATCAGCAGGACTAGAATCGTTTGTAGTAAATCACTGCAGGAAGATATCCATACAGCTAGTGGAACACAGAAGGAATTGAATAAGCATGCAAGTCGGGGACAAGGTATACGACTTGAGAATCGACAGGTGCAAACGGGTTGCACAATATGCAGTTAGTCGAATTGGTTTAAAATCATGGCTGCAATGAGGAAAACAATAGTCAGGGGCTAAATAGTGTCTGCCATATAATGCCGTTCAGGGTCAAATTTTTTCTTTATATGGGCCAAAAATCTTAAGTATGTTCTGAGATCCCATGTAATGCAGATTCTTCTTGCGTTGCTTCATGTTCTAATGGACTTTGTTTTCAATTGATAGCATGCATTGAACTGTTTACCCGCACGTGGATGCAGAGCACATGAGAAATCACAGTAGCACTTGAAAAAATTCATCCCGTTGGTCAGCACGCTGACTTATGCCCAGAAGAGGTCAACAATGGGCAAGTGGTAGCACAGCACATTTCTAGCATTGTTAATCCAAGTTTTATCACAGCTCATAGCAGGGCTCCATCTCTCATATTTCTCTCAGCTGGTTGTATGAAAAAACTCCGTCTGTTATGAATGTTTCCTAAATGATGAACACACAGTGATTTTATGCTCCTTTAATATCTTAATAACAAACCCTCCAGATGCGGATGGCAGCAGCGCACAAGCGTCAAACGAGTCAAGGAGGATATGAGTAGTGGAACAGATGCTCGAGGAGAGTGTAAATTAAGCCATGCGGTCATGAGAAGCGCTCTGTTGCGTCTACCAAAACTATGGACAATGTTCACAAGGGTTCTTATAAAATGGGCCGTATTCGGGTCCGTATAGCATTGTGCGCCAGTGTCCGAATACGCCAAAGTTAGCGTGCAAAATTACAGGCCGAAAACGGCCCATTCCCCATTCATTACGGTAAATTCACAGTCTCTCATTAGAGAACGTAAGGATTACGGTCTCCTCTCGTCCGTCCGATCGCCCGGCTGTGGGTACGGGCAAGAGAATCATATTTGACAATTTTCGATCACATTTTATCTCAGCGGCGTTTGGTCATATTAGCTGCGTTTGCGCCATATTTATTAATGTGCTTAGTTCAGTGATATGTCTATTGGCCGGCGACATGCGGTGCCGATGGCCCATCTGCTAACTCCACCGCTCCCGCCCCTGAATGCTCCACATCCCTACGTCCACACTGGCGTAAATTGTCTGGAGGTGCCAGTAATTATACGTCCCGCAATTAAAGCCGGCGAACTGTTGGAAAACAGAAGTTGGTGGGAACAATTGGATGAACCAACTAGTCTTACTTGAGCTGGTGTCTGGATATCTCATTTGCCACACCCCTTGCCCGTCTCCGTATAGACTTCCTTAGTTAACTCCGATGAACAGTATGTAGCATGGTTCTGGAATAGTCAGCTCAGACAGCTGACAGTTTTTGGTGTGTTTTACACCACTCACATATTTCAGCTCTGTTTAATCATTTACTCTTGGCCCAAGTATAAGCTTGTTTTCTGGGTACTGGTATTGGTGATTTTTCTATTTAATGTTTTTTACACTAGCTTTGCTTGACTAAGAAAAGATTGAATATTTAGTAGTGCTATAATAATGCAACGTTTACCAAGAGCTCTAAAAATAAAAAGGTTAGCAACGAGGGCGATGCATCACTACTCTTCCCCATTCGATGGCAGCCAATTTAGTATGTCTTTGACGCCATGTTGAAAATGAATCTAATCCACAATGTCTAGTAGGATCTCTAAAACTAGTCTCCATGGTTTTGTAAATCTCGGTGATTTTTTACTGGTTGCTACAATGGACATCTTTGCAGTACATTTTTATTGTCTTGCTGAGTATACTAGTCGGTACGTTCCCTTTATTGATCACTCACGCGGCTGAAACTGAATAACAGTGAAAACGGTGGTTGCGATAAAGAGGTTCTCTCATCAGATCTAGAGGGGCTCACTCTCACCAGTCATAGTAAATCGTGCGTACCATAGGTGGAGGCCAGGTGTCGGCTTACTGATGGCGTTAAAAGGTGATCACGTTGGTTTTATGCCAAACCGAGTGTAGAGGTTTGAAGTGCAAAAAAACGCTTCCGAGATCCTCCAAAATGGGTATTTAATCACGTATTAGTCCTAACTTATGTGATACAAAAAGTGATGTCTGTGAGAGCGTACTGCATCTGTGCTCAGTCCCCATTCCAGTTACTCTGCAAAGTTCTACGATGTAGACCGGACAGACCGAGGACACCTGAACAGACCGCTGACCATCTTATCTTTATATGTTTTTCAACCGCGGCTATTGCGCTGGTTTGCACTTCTTATCTGATGACAGGGATACTGGTTTGTAATTGGGTTTTAGCAGCTTGCATTAGACAATGAGGTATGCTTTTCCTGGGTTTGGCATGCGGTCAACTGAGAGAATCGCACAGTCGCACTCAGTGTACAAATGAGGTCTCGGTTCTAGCAGAATCAAATTGAGACTAATACACTAGCGTGTTGGCAAAAAAAAGACGTTGTACAATGACGTGTAATGTTATTGATTTGCACAGTTGGCTAACCACTGGTTAGGAGACGCTCCATGCTTCCTTCGCTGCTCTTAACCTGCTCACCGACTTGCGCTTCCCTTCTCCACCACTGCGAAGGGTGTCATGAGTTGTTCTCTAAAGCTTTAATGCTTTGTTTTATATTCTCTCCTTGAGCAGATAAGGTAACGAGTGCAAAGGAACTCACTTTGTGGCAAACCACTTACTAACACTGCCAGCGTAACATTAGATAGACGTCTAGGATGACTCAGTGTCATAGCCAGAGATTGGATTGTTCAGTCTGTATTGGTGTAAAAAGGGTGTGACTGGTTCGTACACGAGCAATATTATTTTGCACGTCTTTCAGTTCGAGTCTACGAGGTTTTAGGAGTGCTGTTCGCTCCCCAAAACCAACGCAATTCTTCAAGAAGAGGTTTGTTTAGATTGGCAGAGAGTTTCTTCGCCGTATGATGAGATTTCTTGCCACAGTTTTCGGAGTATACAGGTTTTTCGACGTTTTTCGGGTTATTATGCAACCCATGACAGAATTAATAGCAGGACAAGTATACTGCCACTGGCAACTAGCAGAAAAAACGCTTCTAACGACAGTGATATGTGAACACTGTATGATCGATTGACTTATATGTAAGAGATACACACGGGCGCTTCCAAAGAATGTGTAGTCACAAGCTAAACCTCGTGTGTAAACTACAACCAGGTTTTACATAGAAGACGAATGCGAATTAAGTGAACTGGGGGCCTTTTGGAGAGAGCCGAGTATCGCTCGAAGCCATGTCAATTCTCTGTTCAAGATTGAGCCATGTTTACATACCTAAGCCTAATGGAAAGCTTCCATAGCTGCCATGTTAAGTAGCTCAGAGGGTTCTCAGTTGACTTCCTGCCACAATTGTTCAATGCGTTAAGGAGCGTGGCTGGCTTATTACATGTCACCATTAGCTTGAAAGGTCCTAGATATCAGACTGGTATTAGTTAAACACACGCGATATAGATCTGCATCCCCCACTGTATATAAGTAACGCACAGGCGCTATAGATGCACCCTGTGTATATAAACCGAGCACAGTCGAATCTCGTATAGGACTGCATCCCTTGCATACTATATGTAATCCCACATTCGCGCTAGGTAGATGCACCGCTGTATATAAACACAGTTTTGGCATCAGCTGCTATAGCATGTCACCCTATGTATATTAAACGATCATTGGCCTCGCGACTTTATAGAGCTACACCTGTATATGAAACACCGACGGGGCGCTATAGAATGCAAACCTGTATATATAAACACACGCGCTTACAGAATGCACCCTGTATATAAAATACACGAGCTATAGATGCACCCTGCTGTAATTATTAAACACACGACTGCCCTATAGATTGCACCGCTGTATATAAAACACCTGGCGCTATAGATGCACACCATGTATATGGAAACACACAAAGTGCTTGGGCATAAACTAGTATGCACGCCTGTTGTATATAAACACACGCGCTATAAGTATGCACCTGTGTATGGATAAAACACAACTAGGCTTGTAAGATGCACCCTGTATATAAAAACCACCTGCACGCGCTATAGATTGCACGCCTGTATATAACACACGCGCTATAGGATGCACCCTTGGTATATAATCAACACCGCTATAGATGCACCCTCTGCGGTATTTATATACACAACTGACGATTTAATGATGCACCCTGGTATATTAACACACGTCGCCATAGATGCACCTTGGATATGAACACACGCGCATGTATAGATGCGACCGTATATATCCACACTGCAAGCAGTAGTTATATCGTGCAGGCCCATGTCGTAGTATAAAGACACGACGGCGATATAATGCACCATGTATATAAACCACACGCGCTATAGATGCACCCTGTATATAAACACTATCGGGCAGCTGCTATTAGATGCACCCTGTCATGCTTGCTTATATAACACACGCGCTATACGATGCACCAATGTATATAACACACGCGCTATAGATGCACCCTGTATTAACACACGAGCTATAGATGCACCTGTATATAAACACAGCGCTTATAATGCACCCTGTATATAACACACCGCGCTATAGAAGAGAGCCGACTCCTAGTGGCTATTGATAGCAAAAACTACACATATTCGCCGCCTATTAGATCGAATACCACTGTATATAAAACATCATTGAAACAGATCTGTCGCTATGTAGTATTGTCACAAAACCTGTATCTCATAAAAGCACATCCGTGATGCTTTGCTTTTGATAGTAGTACCCTCTGTCTCTCTTTATACACTCTACCTCTGCGCCTATTGTATGTGTTACCTGTATATAAGTATGTTGCACATTGTATAAGGACATCTCATAGGATAGATCAGAAAAACAAATCTCGTATACGTTAGCTAATTTAATGCACTAGGATAAACATATGATACACTCTGCTGATATTCAACTATTACATTGTAGGATATAAGGCAAGTTATCATCCCACAGTTACTAGATCCATGGACTGACACGGAATAGATGCTGATAACCTGACTGACACAAGGGTCACTTACACACGTAATGCATGCCGGCACATAGCCGACCACTAGTCAGGAGTGACATAAGAAGTACTGACCTACCGCATGTGCCTGTGCCGAGGTATATTCTTAGACACATGCACTAGGTAACCACATGGACACTTTAACCGGCATGCTGGGCCAATTGTTTCGGCCATCCAACTATGTTTTCCAACAGTTTGCCATAATTGATCTGTCATTTGCAGAGGGATGTGTGAATTCTCAGTTGTCAGTCCGCATGTGTGGCATGGCCAGATGAAAAAACATGAACTGTAGAAATATGCCAAAACAATCACGCGTCCAACCTCCACATGACCTATGTGGAAAAGACATACGATTTTGGCCCGTACGGGGATCGAACCTGCGATCGTCTTGGCATGTCTGGGATAAGCACCAACGTGCTCCTAATCCACTGATGCCTAATAGCTTCTTAGATGCTCGGCGTATGTTTTTAAGCTTGTGTCCGTGATCTCTTCGATTCAACAGTTTATCACCTGTGAGCAGTTGCAGTGGGTATAGATCTGCATGTGCAATGAAAAAGCCTGCTATTGAACCATGAATGCAAAGGAAAATCAGTTGCGGATAAAGAAACTGGGATCTCTGAAAACTTGAAGATTGTGCAGCAGCCACACTAGGGTTCAAAATCTGATGAAACCTAAGGCATATTGGGAGCAGACAGCCATTTCTAAGCGAAGAATGGAAGGCTAGACTAGCGGCATACCTCGTTACAAAATAATTAAGAACAACGGCTCTAAACCACGGAGATAAGCAGCACCGCGATGGCCCTAACTGTGTGCCCGTCAGCTCTTTTTCCAACAGTTTGCCAATTTGTATCCCGCGTTGTAGAGGGATGTGCGATCCAGTTGACGCATTGCCATGAAAACATAATGAATGTGCCAAATACAATAAACATGGATCTTGAAAAATATAGAATATGGTCACCGGCATGTCACCGTACGGGCTGATATTCAATCACTGGTAACTTTGCGCATCTGGCGCGTTTTTTGCACACGTACTACTGATTACTACAGAACCTGATCCACATTAAACGGCCCGCGGTTGTGCTCGGGGGGCCCCATAGAATCATTATCCACGGCGCGAGTGGGGAGAGGAGATAGGAGTTCTCTTATGAGAAATGGGGGATTAACAAATGACTTGGACGTATTTCACCTGTTGTAATTAGCCAGTACTGACGCGGGCATTACGGACTGAATCCGCCACTTTGCTTGCAGTTTTCTGTGAAATCTTTTTACCCAACCGTGTTGTCACTGTTATTCAGTTTCAGCCCGCGTGATGTGTCCCAGAATAAGCCTCGGTTGGAACATAGCCCTTTGAGTCTGTCCCATGTTCATGCACTAATGAAGGAAGATCATACGTACTGCAAAGAAGGCCAAAAAAAAATGTCAACCAGAATGAAAGAATTTAAACATGGTAAAAAGCATAAGATCTTGGTCAATATTGTGATCGAATGGGGGCAGACGATGACTGCTGCCAGCACTTCGTTATATATGTGCAAGTGACTCAAATGTCCTTACCGCATGGCCCGAGTATATTAGCACCATGCTCTAACCCATGGAAATTATCACGGCCATGTGCGCCAATTGTCTTCCCACCAACTCTGTTTTCCAACGGTTTGCCATTTTGATCCAGTTGCAGAGGGATGTGGAATTCAGTTGTCCGAATGCCAATGAAAAACATAATGAAATATGCCAAACAATCACCAAGAAATATTGAAAAAGCATATGAGTTTGGGCCCGTACGGGGATCGAACCCGCGACCTTGGCGTTAATTAGCCACCACGCACTAACCATAACTGAGCTTAACGGCACCATGTTTACAGTCTTGTGTTCCGTGATTCCTTCCATTCCCAACAGTTTTTCATCTGGGAGCCAGTTGCAGTGGGTATTTATGCATGTTCTATGAACATTTGGTTGTGGTTATGTGCAACGTTAAAGAGCAGGCGTGGAGCTGTTTTAGGTATTATTGTGGAACTTTGTTGAATATTTGGCTTAGTGCAGGCACCAGCACATGGGTACTTATGTCGTAAGGGTTGTCCAGAGTGCTCCACATAAAGTAATCTAGACCATAGTCAAAACGCGCTAACTACCAACTTGGGAGTTAACGGCAAGTGGCATACTGTGTCCAGTCCAGATCTTTTTTCCAACAGTTTGCCACGTCCTCAGTATGTAGAGGGTTGTGCGATCTACTCTTGGTACCGCTGACGACTAATGATAATACAGATGGATTATGCCATACTAAACTTTATCTCCATTGGCTTCTTGATATAAATAACGGCTTGATTGGGGGCCACAATTCGGGGTGCGTTCAACAGACGTGAGGGGCACGGGGGGGGGGGGTATCAAATATCTAACCTACCATGATAAGCTTTTCCAAGCGATAGGGGAGGGGATGGGCCGGAGGGAGTTCGAGGGGGAACATACTGTTGGTACAACGAGTAGTGGCAAGTTCTCCACCGAGTGACCCTCCACAGGGTTCGGTTGTCGCAGGACAATGAAACATGTACCTGCAAAGAGCCAAAAAAATTTCTCCACGGATTTTGGAAACATTATACATGCATCTTGGCTCAATTTTGTGATCGAAGTTGGGGACGATGACGTGCATGGCTTGCATCCGTAGTGCAGGAGCAAAAGTGACTATATGGACATACCGCATGGACGAGTATATTCAGCTCCATGCTTCTGTCACTCATTCATCTCGTGTGTCCAGTCCCCCACCCACTCTCCACCTCGTCTTCCCATCCATGGAATTAATGGCCAATGTGTGGCCAATTGTTTCTCACCAACTCAGTTTTCAACAGCTTTGCAATTGTGAGATCCAGTTGCAGAGGTGGCATGTGGATTGTAGTTGTGGCCGCTTGCACCAATGATAAACCATAAGGATCATCGGCCAAAACCCATATATCACCAAAGATGTCGCAAGGGAAAAAACATACCGATTTTGGCACGTTTCGGGTGCTCGTCACCCGCGTTCTTTGGCAGGTTGCGGTGCTCCACGATCGTACACTACTGTGGTTACCGGACACATGGTCAAACCGGATCAAGGTTGGGCGTCCGTGATCTCTTCATTCCAACAGTTTTTCACTCGTGAGCCTGGGAAGGGGCGATATTAGGCTTGGCACATGGTTTAATAGAGGGGGGGCGATGGGGACCCCCATGCCAATGAAAAACTTAAAGGAAAAATGCCAAAAAATAACCTGGTCTGGAAAAACGTAAGAATTTTGGCCCTACGGGGATAAACCCCGGATTTTGGGCGTTTTTTGACCATTCTAAACTGATTAAAACCGGCCACTTTGCTTGCAGTTTTCTGTGAATTTTTTTCCCAACTTTTTTTTAAATGTTTTTCGTTTCAGCCGGTGAGTGATGGTAGTCTGAATGCAATGAAAAATGATGCAAAGAGCCAAAAAAAATCACCACGGGTTTTGGAAAAAAGAGTTTTGGTCAATATTGTGATCGAATGGGGCGATATGCTGCAAGCACTAGTTTTGCAAGTGACTAAATGCCCCTCCCATGGGGTTATTAGACAGCTCTAACCCCAGGGAAAAATTAAAGGCCCATGTGGCCAATTGTTTCCCCCAAACTCTTTTTTTCCACATTTTGCCATTTTGATCCGTTTTCAGGGGATGTGGGTTCAGTTTCCCCTTTCCCAAAGAAAAAAATAATGAAATTGCCAAAACAATCACC